>CM023481.1:140458888-140686325 GCA_013339685.2 Hyalomma asiaticum | reverse complement strand
CCTCTACTTATTGCGCGCCTTCCTGAATAAAAATACGTTCCTCTCAAAATCTTGCCCAAAATGCCAAAAAAGGTAAGACTATAGTCTTGGGTTTTTTGTGAAATTTTGACTGGATCAGAAGTCGCACAAACTGCGTTTTCCCGCATCGTAGAGCATTCCGCTACTTATTGCGCGCCTTCCTGAATAAAAATACGGTCTCTCAAGATCTTGCCCAAAATGCCAAAAAAAGGTAAGACTATAGTTTTGGGTTTTTTGTGAAATTTTGACTCGATCAGAAGTCGCGTATTGTTGATCTAAATAGAAGCACCGACGTGGAGAACCCTAAAAGAGGATCATGGTGCCTAGCAACGCAATGAATATATTTTTAATAAGGCTACCTTACAAAAACCGCTTTCAGTTTCGATTTCGAGGAGGCCGTTTCTTAGTGACGTATCAACACAGTCGCGCGTACGTACGTCTAAGTCACGTGGGGACAGCACTTCGTCATGGCGTCGCTGCAACTGTGTCGGTTGTGGTCACTTGCATGTGGGGCACGCAAACAACGACGATTTCACGATCCTCCGGCGACTCTGACAGCGGTTTCGGCGATATTTAGGCGACTGTGTTCACACGTATTGAGCTGGGGCTGGTTTGCAGATGCTGCGCGACGAGAACCTTAAAATCAAACTAAAATGCTTTACAAGCGTTTCCTTGCCTACACCCATTTCCTTGCCTCCGTGTGGGGAGAGCGTTAACACCAGATGGCTAGAAATGGAAAAATGCCCCTTTTGCACCACCGCAAAATCGTGTCAGTACTTCTTTAACGTCAAGCTTATCTCCCAATTAAAGAAAAGAGAGAGAGTGATAGAGATTTCGGTGCTTCTTATGTGTTAGGTAATATCTCTGGCTGTTACACGCGCACTGTGTTTAATAAATTCGTTAAAAGGAACACAGCAAAAACAACAGGACCGCTGAAAGCACGAGAAATAGATGTTTTCAACTTTAATGATGTAACAACCCTGACACGCTGCAGGTTGCGTTGATGAGAGGTAATCTATATTAGCTACATGCACTATGACTTTCTTCTGTAGCGCTTAAGCGCTACAGAAGAAAGTCACAGTGCATGTGAACTGCAATTGCTGTTTCAATACGTTACCTTTTGACGTAGTAGCACACCAAACTTCAGTAATATATGCGAGACAGAAAGAGGACGTCGTATATTTGTAGTTTCATCTTCGTGGGTATTAATTCATAGTTCTTCTTAATTCATTATTCTTCATCAAGCAAAACGGTGCTTGTGTTGGCCTTTTGCAGTAGACTTGCACCGCAGTTGCGACTAACATTTTCACACACGCGGAAATATCTGCATAAGATACATAGGTCGCCTGTATTTCGATCGCACTCACTCTGGCTAGCGAAACTGATCGTGACTGCCACGTACAGCTCACGTAACGCGCCCCTTCGGTCGTGTTGAACTTCCCGCTCTCGCGTCTCTCTCTCGTTCGTCAAGCGCAGTAGGTAGCGTCATCTCGCGGGTCTGCTAGGAAGTGTGCGTGCTGGTTGGAAGGCCTTTGATTGCACTCGGCGTGAATGTTGGAATACATCGTTGCATTCATTTTCTAAAATGCGATGATTCAAGCCACGTCAAGCTGTACCACACTCTCTCCGCCTGTGCCCCGTTTATTGCGTAGCCACAGAAAGTTGATCGGAAATATTTAAAAAAAAAGAAAATAAGTGAAAGGGATATCCTTTTGTATTCGTGCTGAGTGACGGAAATTTTCGGATTGTACAGATGGACTCGACCTAGCTTCAGTTGAGTAACACAGATGCCAAAAAAAAAAAAAGAACAAATTAAAACGATAATCACCGTAAAAGTAGGAAGTAGTCCTATCTGTGCAGTGTAATGCGTTTCGATTAAGATGTGCTGCTTGATGCATTGCCACAAATTTTCACGTATTTTTGTGATCATACGTCTGATGATTTGAGGAGTGTATAAAAACATTCGGCATGCTTATTTTCTCATGAACCCTCCATCCTGTAACGGCTCATCTCTCAGATCGGGACCCATCAGAGCTCTCAAACTCAGCTCGATCATCCGGGACAATGAATTCTAATTCGGGAACTCTATAGGCTCTGGTATCTCCATTTTATGTTCAACATTAGATGGAACAACAAATACTGTTAACGTCTACTTTCAAATTTTGCGCCGAAACTCGGGGCGTATGACATTAAACTTTTTTTTTCTTTTTTGTATTATGGAAATGACCCCATCAAATATTCTGAAACACGCCGCATTATGCCTCTCATTTTCTTATAACATAATACGTATTTATTATTATTATTCTTGCTCAAAATGAATCATGTGGTTCTTACCAGACGCCGTGAACGATCCATGACGTCGTGCTTGTCAGTCCCAGACCGTCAGAGTGACATCGCCACCTGTGTTTACATTGTGCGGCTTCCCTAGCTTACCGAGCGCCTTCTCCTTGCAAGGCTGGTGCTTTTGGTAGTGTGAAAAAGTAATTTACTAATACGAAAGAAAAGTTAAAAATTGGTGGTGCCTTATTATGACAAAGAATGCCGCGCACGACTCGACAGACCCTTGCAGCGGCCCGCAGTCCTATTTCGTGACACCTTCATTGTGTTATTCGTTCATTCCAACGGTCACTGCATATCTAGCGCACAACCATCAGTCGGTAATTCGAGATGTGAAGGTTTCGTGGAAAGTTGGGGGCCGTCGTGCTCCACTCTCTCTCTCTCTGTCTCCCGCCTTTGTCGCCTCCTGTAAATAATGTATTTGTAGTGACAATTTATGTATGTACAAACGCTCCCAATTCACTACCGCTGATGTCTGGAGCTTGTTCACAGCCTGCAAGCTCATTATGAGAGAGAATTACGGATTCGAAAGTACTTTCTCGTATTTGAGTTGTTTTGCTGAAATAGCATGACTTTTTTCAGACATACGAAGCGAAGCCTGCGACTATACGTGCTCTACATGTATAATATACAAAGTACCCACCCGGAATGCGTACAATACATTATATTGTATGCATTCCATGTAGAATCCTACGTATTCTAACTTAACCGAAATATTAAGAGACGCTGTGAAAATTTCTGACGCTGCAGCGAGGGAGCCAGAAAATTTAAAGGCGGTGTCTTCACCCGTTGTTTGCTATATCGTCAAAATTTCCTGGCTCATCCGCGGCGGTCTGGAGACGCGTGCGGGCGCAGGCGCTTCTCCAGTACGGCCGTGGCTGGATGGATGGATGCGCTGAGCGTCGCCTTTGTAACGGGGCGGTGACATGTGCGTCACCAGGCTCGTAAAAAAATTTAAGAACTTTTCTTTTTTTTTCCCCTCTCTCTTTAAGTTGGCCTCATGCCTTTTAAATCTACTTCAATTAAATCGATCATACTATAGCTAAAACGTAAATTGAAAGCCCAGTTCTCTGCCGCTTATGGCAGAAAGTCCTTATTTTTCCCCATAATTATTTTTGTCCGTTCTCTCTAGTTTTCTGCCAGCAGCATGCTCTCTAGTTTTTGCCAGGGCTTTTTCGTGTACCTCCATGTATCTATCACCCTCATTTACCCATAACCCAAGGTACTTGTATTCGGTACGAGTAGCGACACCCCGTGGGGTTTCCTTCAACCAGAACCATTGACTTGCGGAAAGGTGGCGCTAGTAGCACTGCTCACTGCTCTTCAGGTCTCTTCCAATGTTCAGGTATATCGTAAAGTTAACAGGATTGGGACCATCACTAAGGAGCGCGCGCGCGCGTGTGTTGTTGTTTTGTGGGTTTAACGTCCCAAAACCAGCTCTGATTATGAGAGACGCCGTAGTGGAGGGCTCCGGAAATTTCGACCGCCTGGGGTTCTTTAACGTCAACTGACATCGCACAGCACAGGGGCCTCAACATTTCGCCTCTATCGAAGTGCAGCTGCCGCGGCCGGGATTCGATCCCGCGACCCTCGGATCAGCAGCCGAGTACCAAAGCCACTACACCACCATGGCAGGGCACGCGCGCGCGCGCGCGTGTGTGTGTGTTGTTCATTTTAAAGCATCTGCAAACACACTCATTCAAGGTCAAGCGCTGATGGTTGCTTAAATATTTTCCTGTTTAGAAATAGAAAAGCATATTAAAAAACACGAACGCCCTCAACCCCCCCCCCCCTCCGGACACACACACATATATATACAAGCACACATCAATGCCTGCACATTTCCAGAACATTTAGTGAAGGTTAAGCACAGAAATCAATAATTAATCGCAATCCTAATTATATTAGCACGCTTTGTAGTCTTCGAGCTCCGTTACTCCAAGGGGCGGACATTACTTTGACGAGAACCTTGAAGTATCTAATAAACATTTATTTCCCTAACCACCTCTTAAATTAGTCACTTCCCAGTACATTCCGCAAGCGATTAATTATAGCCGGAAGCTTGCATGGAATATTCAACGATGAATAAAATCGGAGTGTGGGGCAGATTTCTCGCTATTTCCGCGCCATCAAGCTATAGCGGTAAACATGTGCTGTTACACCACTTCCTTTGGTAACAAAACGCGATTGCTTGCACTGAAGCACAAATGAACTGGAACGCCTATGTACTTCGCCGCACACGCGGTGAAAGAATGTACTGAAACTGGTGTGTTCCTGAAAATTTATTCCAGTGGTGTCAAAGTAGGTTCGTGAACTAACCATATGCAATCTAGCTTGCAACAGGTACCATAAAGTAATTTTGAGATAATGAGAGAGTATAAGTTAATTCATCGATTATGTATTTTGGTTCGTTGTATATACTAACTAAGCTCGAGGACTGCAATTATGCTAACTTCTACAGGTACTTAAAAATCTATTGCCTAAAGACAAAAAGATAGTGTAATCACGTTAAACATTATTTCCTCCTATGTCAAGAGAGAAATTTTATTGGCAGTAAATATTTACCACAACCATTCTATGAATCAAGTTATTGAGGATTTCGCTGAGCACAATTCCCTGCACGCGGCTTTCAAAGAATAAGAAAATTCATTAAAGTCAGTAGAGGTACTCAGTTTTAGCGGCATTGCCTTCGCAAGGAAAACATTCCACAGTTACCCTGCTTATCCACAAGGGGGAAAAAAAAGAAAAGAAGAAGAATACATGTGATCTGATGAAGGGCCGGAGAAGGACGCACAATTTCTTCAAAGTTGTTCGTCACATGCTTAGAAGAAGCATTGAAACGACTAGAGCTGAAAGAAATAGGAATAGAAAATAGGAATAAAGATTAATGGAGATATCTTAGAAAGCTACGTTTTGCATGCGACATCGTGCTCTTCACCAATGATGAAAAAGAAATTCCTCCCCCCCCCCTCAGACATACACACGTACACACACAGTACAAGGCAGTATAGCACAGCATAATTCCTCTTGGAGGAAACACTCTCAGTTACAGGAACTATGACCGAGTTTTTAAGTAAGGATGACAGAACGGTCCTTGAACAAGTACCGAAGGGAAACAAGACTAATCTGAGAAGGAATCCGAATTGCAATGCCTCGCTTGTAAGGCAGAGCAAAATTTTAACTGCATCGCAGCGTGCCTATGTGGCCCCGCCACGGTGGTCTAGTGGCTATGGTACTCGGCTGCTGATCCGAAGGTCGCGGGATCGAATCCCGGCCGCGGCGGCTGCATTTCGATGGACGCGAAATATTGAGACCCGTGTGCTGTGCGATGTGAGTGCACGTTAAAGAATCCCAGGTGGTCAAAATTTCCAGAGCCCTTCACTACGGCGTCTCTCATAATCAGAGCTGGTTTTCGGACGTTAAACCCCACATAGCAACAACGTGCCTATCTGTATAGTCACGATGCAATCAAGGAGCAGAACCGAATATTAAGGAGGCATCGCTAAAGTCTTTAGAAAAGTCATGCAAGACAAGACTATATATGAGGGCCTACGGCCAAGTTGATTGGTCTAACATTATAAATACCGGGTGCTTTCCTTCCTTGTTCATTTCTTTAGGCTACGCTATTTTTAAAGATCGCCTGTGTCAGAAAGCACAATTCTAGAACTTTTGGGGGATCGGTCATAAAGCAGATATTACTTGACAAGAAATCTAACTATACGCTAATGTCAATAATATAAATAATTTCACTGTTAACTGATTTCTCTGCTTCGCGTGTTACATTTCAGAAATTGTAGCCAGTGAGTTCACAAGGGCCCATATCTACTTAGTAAGTTGCAAAATAGCACCGGTTCTAAGGCAATAAACACCTCATGAAGTATGCGTCTAAATACGCGCGGACTGTACTTCTCTGTTTAAGAAATGAAGCAAATGCATTTTCCCCACAAAAGTCTACATCTCGCACCTCCAAACACATGCCATTTCAAAATTCTTTCGAAGTGGATTTGGCTTGCTTACTTACTAGCTGCAATTCATAAAACTCCAATATGAGGTATTAAGCAGTCAATTGAAATGGAATAGAGTTTTAATACGCAGATTAAATGCTTTTATTTATTCTGCTAGGAATGTCCCCCTCTTTCTGCCATGCACTGTAAGGATTGAAATTATGCGCCCCAGTCCAATTAAAATATTTAATCATGATAAACATATCCTGCAAATCCCACGCATCGTGGAAATCGGTGTCACGCGGAGCAGTCAGGGAGGAAATTGCCTAGGACGTATTGTTTGGCATTCTGCCATGTGTTACGAATTGGATAAATGGTGTAGAGCGCATGAGCATGTGTATACTTAAAGTGGTGCTAACCAGGAACTTCTTCGGTGCCGTGATAACTCAATGGTAGCTCATGGTACGAGATAATTGTTGGCACTCATGCTATTGCACAGGTGTCTGTTTTGTCAAACAAATTCACGCTATGGTGCGCTGCCCTGCGTATCATAACCGTCGCTCGTTCTTTCAAGTATACGGGATCGAGCGAAACAGTACAAAATCACGTGGAGCGAGAGTAGAACATATATATTGTTTATAACATTGCTGTGATAGCGGTTCACATGAACTAGAAGCGCAGTTGACATCACACAAACAACATCGTCTCAACTGCTGGTTTAGTAGGTTGATTTACTATAAGCATCATGCAGATAGCTCCGTATCTTAGCGTTAGCGTGCTTGCTTGGTACCTCTGAGGCCCGAGTTCGATTCCTAGTCCCCTAACTCTCGGGAGGTTATTTTCAGAGATTACAGCCGATTCGCCTGTGTACGTGTGCTTGTTATGTACAGTTCAATTACAGGCTGTGGCAAACGGTATCCCTTTCTTGTGTTTAGGTGTGTTCTAATGATATGGTAAACGTCTATTTTAGTTGATCCATGATTGACATAAGCTGTGTAAAATTCAAACACCTGTGGCGCGTACCCGCATACTACGGGCCGCGAACTACGAGTATGAAGCACACGTGATTGCAGTATCGTTAATAATCATGACTCGCTGACAAGATCATGTTAGTGACATAAAGATCAATCATACACGTTCGTCATACATTTATACCCAACCATCCGCATTTTGGTGTATACAAGGAGGCTGAAGCAACCAGGAGAGCACCGAGACGTGGCTAGATAGATATATTTACGGTGAAAGTGACGGTGAAAGTTCGTCGAGGAATGCTTTGCAATTAACACACTGCGTAACGTATATACATGGAAAAAAATCTTATGCGTCCTACCCTCTGAACAGAGAAGACGTGCTTGAGGACACTTCTGTCGTGTAACAATCGTCGTCATTTTTCATCTTTGTTTGTTAGAGCGTGGACAATGATTACGTACATTCACAACCTGTGCTGTGCACGATATTTGAAGTGCTGGCGAGATTGGAGAAAATACTCGCTGCACCCGGTCCCTCTGGAGGCGCACGTATCTAGACCGCTGTAAAACATTGTCGTCAAAGGTAATCTGAGGGAAGAGTGCCACTTTCCTACTTTCATTCTAACAGCTGAGGCCTCAGATCAGCCCGCGCGATTCATTAATTCATTCATTCACATACTGTGCTCACGATTAACTGCCGACAAACGGCAACTTGAAATGCAACCAATTCGAAAGTGATTGCTTTCTTGGGTTTTGCGTCCCAAAACCAGCTATGATTATGAGAGACGCCGTAGTGGAGGGCTCCGGAAATTTCGACCACCTCGGGTTCTTTAACGTGCACTGATATCGGACAGTACACGGGCCTCAAGATTTCACCTCCATCGAAATGCAGCCGCCGCTGCCGGGATCCGATCCCGGGACCCTCTGATAAGCAGCCGAGTTCCATAGCCACTAGACCACCGTGGCGGCGCAACCGATTTGAAAAGGTTAACATGAAGGTGCATGCGAGGAGTGGTTTATTATTATTATTATTATTATTATTATTATTATTATTATTATTATTATTATTATTATTATTATTATTATTATTATTATTATTATTATTATTGGAGCCAGTGTGCTCTATGGCATAAACTATAAACAACAGTGTATACCTGTAAGTTTTGGATAAAGTCCAGGAGATACCGGTACAGAGGACTGAGCGTCCAGCGCGTTAAATCGGGTCGTCGACCTGGGTGGCAGCCAAGCCCGCACAAGTGGCGGGTGCGCAACCGGCGAAGGCCCGGACTTGTGCACAATAGGTGTATACTAGCAGTTGATTTGGGTAATTCGCGATAGGTCACTGTCACTCGCACACTCGCGTTTCGCACAAGTTATCTTAACCACACACGTTGTGTTTCTTCGTTTACGTGTACAGCAAACGAAATGTCCCCTAAGTCTTCTGAGTGAATTCGATACTGCGAAATCCTTGTTCTTTGCGGCGGCAACCAAAATCGGTGGTTGATCTTTATCCAACTGAAATTTGCTCTGCTGAAGCAACTTTAAATCTGAAGACATGCCTCAGCTCCTCATGAGCGCACCCTGCTATGTATGCTTCATTTGAGTTCTAAATACCGCACTGTTGTATCCTGTCAAATTTGAATAACATGTGTTCGCAGTAATCAAGCACGAGAAGCAATGTAATGACCGTGACTTGGAAGCAATTCTACTAAAACTCAGTGTTACCTCCAAGAACATGGCTCTCTGCCTCCTACTTCATGGAAGAATGCGGCGGTAAAATTGTGGTGAACCCGATAAGAGTTGTTTCTTCGTCACGAAAACTTACTACAATATTTTCACGGTGCGCCAGCGGTTTCGGATTTGTTATATTGACGACGAGTAGACTTGTGTCCCTTCTAACCAGATAACACTTTTTCATTATTGCAGTGACCGAGGGTACATTTTGCTTTGTATAAAAGTAGACCACGGAAAATATCCAAAGATTTATAATCTTTCGCAGTCATCTGCGCTGTACTCTATGGCAAAAGTTAGCTTTTCCTCATCGATAACGTGCGGAAGCCACCTTTATAATCCCGATTTTCTGCTTGGCATTTATGTAACATTTTTATTGGAATGCTGATTGTAATTTCTGCGGTTTTACTTGACAGCACAATGATATATTATGAGGCACCTCATGGCTAGGAGCTCTGGATTAGCTCTAACCACATGGGGTTCTCTAACATGCGCCTAAATTTAAACACACGCGCGCTTTTGCATTCTTCCTCCTCCTTCCTGCGCCCCCTCCCCTCTCCCCCTTTCTGAAATGCGGCCGCCGTAGCCGATAATTGAACTTGGGCCGCCCATATGCTTTAGTGCGACGCATTGCCTGCTAAGCTGCGTCGCTGGGTGACGCTTTATGGGGGTTTCTGACATCCAACACTAATTCAAACGGTCTTATCGGCTAAAATACAAACTACTATAGACAGAAGCTCAAGGGAAGATGGGGGCTTGAATCGATGAACAAATCGCTAAAAACGATCGAGAACAGGGAATGTCGCTGGATTCAACCTTTCGATAAGTGGACTTGTCTTCTTCAGGACGGCTCCAGCGTAGGCTCCAGCGACATCCCTGCTCTCCATTGTTTTTAGCGATCTGTTCGTCACTTTTACCGGCTAAGAAGGATAACGGATGACAACAAGTAGATGAGTATGCCTTGCAAAAGCTAGCAACGTACCTCGATTACTCGCAAAAAAGTTCATTTCAGCGTGCGATGGAGCGGAAAGCGACAAGCGTAACATTATGAGACAGGGACACAGCAGGCCGGTTAAGAGCAAACAGGGCAGCCGATATTCTTGTTGATATTAAGATGGGAAAAAAAATGGACCTTGGCAAATTACGTGATTCGTAGGACAGATCACGAAAAGTTCAACTTAGCGCGAAAACACACGGACACAAGAAGAACAGATGACGGTAGGACAGATGACCGGTGGACAGTTAGAAGAACGGAATGGACAACACTGAATGGGGAATGCAGTCGTTGACAGCAGAGAGGGGAGTTGGGTGGATGATGAATTTGTATGCCCGAAAATTTCATCAAATTAGCAGGCAAAAAATGAAATCATCTCGTTGCAAGATAGGATAAATCGTATACCACTAGGAGATGGCTCTGTCTTGCCAGTGGGCGTAAACAGGCTGACGATGACGATCATAGTGACGATAACTACCTCATCTCGATGGCCTCAAATAATTTCTTAATCAATCAGCAAATATATTGACACGCTCACTTGTATTCGTATGTTTACGGCGAGCGCCGTTATCACTTTCTAGTGACGCGCAGCGTAGGCGGCGCTTATTTTGCACGCTGCTTCTGGAATGGTGTCGACCGTTCTACACAAATTTTGCGTGCCCGCATATTTGAGTGCCTTCTAGAACCTCAGTGCTAATACGAGAACGCGCTGTGACGAATATAGAAAAGCCGACACGTTTTACCGCTGGTCAGTTTTTGTTATGGTCGACCGACGACTGTTCACGCCCCTATCGTCTTGCTATGTCATTTTCTTTTCTTTGCTGGGCACAGCTTCTTCCAGTTAACAATTCGACTGCGAACGCTTGGAGTTATGCTGCGCCCTTCATCGCCAGACCACGTGACAATATTCACGATACATTGCAAGTTAAAACAAATAATTACAAAGACCATATATTTTTCTAAGGTCCAGTTGGCCGCGAAATTCAAACCGCACTGAAATTCAAAACTTTTGTTTAGTGCATTTATAGGCACACTTTGAAGCTAAATCTGCAGCCTCTACATAGTCGCATGTTCCCATTGAGACATTTATCTGAGTGTGGTATTAACTTTACTATGCCTTCGCCCTAAAAGGCAGCCGTTAGAAGGCTTTTATTTTTCTTTTCCGAGGTATAACCGGTCCCAATATCAAATCCACATAAAAAAAAATGATGATGCTTTGTGCAGTGCGTTGCGAAGTGCATCCAGTATGCCAGTCGAAAGCGCGACGTCGCGGCTGTCAATTCTGAGCGCATAGTGAGCACGCCAACATGCCTCTAACAAAGGAGTATCCAGGTGAGCGTGAATTTCGCGACATCATATCATTTCAGTATGCTGAGTGGGGCAATGCGGCCCAAGTTCTTCGATGAATGAGTAATGTGTACGGTACAACTTTCATGAGTGCACGTAAATGTACGGATGTGCGGAGACCTTACTAATTCCATTACCCGCTTTTCCTCAAATAACAACTTTTTACCTCCCAAGGTCCGAACTAACTATGGCTCTCAACGACTAGCTTTTGTTTTAATCAAACTGTGGAATTCTTTGCCATACAACATTAAATGTGCTTTTTCTGTATCATCATTCAAACATCAGCTTCGCATATTTATTTTTAATAACACCACTTATTAAATGTTCTTAAATTATAAATTTAATTCTGTTGTGTTCGTTGCATTTGATTGGTGTTTGCTTTGTATTCTGTTACATTTTCACACCCTTACTGTTTTATGCTTTCCATTATATTACTGTTTGCCTAAATATTTGATTCGCTGTGTTCTTTTTTTCTTGTTTCATTTCTTACTTTGTACTCTAAATATTTCCTATTTGCTGTTAAGTAATGTTTTTTTTCTACCATTATAATAAGGTCCCCTTACAGTGTTTACACTATGGGACCTTTTTCTGCATAAAAGTTGTCTATTTCTGTATATGCATCAACTTTGAATAAACTTCACTTCTCCCCTCTCAAGGCGGAGGATTGCAGAGAGCGAGCAGCGCACATAATTGTGCTGAAAGCTCAGGCGGCTGCCTCCATGACGAGTGCATAGAAAAGTTCGTACTGCATTACGACAAATGCCTCCAGCAACTATATTACCTATGGTGGCTGGAAAGCGTATCTAAATGTACCATATAAACATCTCAGAATTCAACTAGAGAAAGGGAATGGATCAAGGGCCCGTTTCTTTGACACAGCCTAATGACTCCAATCAACAATGAAGCCAAGGAAGGCTTAGAAGACATTAATCAAGAATAGAAGAGACGCAACATGCCAAGAAAAGAGCCAGACGACAGGAAAGAGCGTCAAAAAAGGAGCTCTCTCCTGTCGCCTGGCTCTTTTCTTGGTGTGCTGCGTCTATTCTATACCCGAAGCATCCACCAACTGGCCCTATACAATAAGTTTTACCTTGGATACATTAACTGTAGCTTTTAACTGTAGTTAAGTAACTGTTACATAAATGTAAAGGAATCTAAATAGACGAAAACGCACTTACCGTCGGTAGAGGCCGAATCTATATACCGCCTTCGGATAACGCGAACAATGGTGTACCAACTGAGCTAGGTCGGCGACCGTTCCCCCAAACACTTTACTGGGTGTTCCAGTACATATAATCCTGGGAGTGTTAACCAGCGCCGCTCGTAGCTATGGCGGCCCGAGCGAGGAGCACTTTTTGCCAGAAGGCGTCCGTAGCACGTGGAATTATTATGAGCCGGCACCCTTCCACACGCAGCGCGCGCCGGCCTCCATGTTCTTGTTTTCCCCCCGGAGCGGAGTATCCGCATAGACAGCTTGCGGGCGTAAACGGTCGCTGCTGCGCAGCACGACTCAAGTATTAGGTTCAGGTATGGGGTAACACGATCTAATGCAAAGCAAGACTAGGTTAGAACTGCACTGTGGAGGCCCAACACAAAATTTCTCGCCGTATTTGGTGTCCGTTTTCAACTCATTTTTTCCGGCGTCCCCAGCCTCATTGTACTAAAACCGGGCTGCAAAAACTGACACTTTGTGAGCAAGTTTCTTACGACGTTTGGGTCATATGCCATGCCTGCCTTTGCATGTAACAGGAACGAGTGTTCCATGGGCATTCGTTTCTTAGGTAGATATAAAGACCAACGCGTGTGTATAGCGCATGAGCTGCGCATTCGCGTGCAATATGCGTGTAAGAACAGTAGCGCTTACAGAAATATGCTAATCAGGTAAGCAGATGCTTTTTCCTTCTAAATCTTTTGCGACTCATAAATGTTTAGACCAATATAGCCGTTTTTCTGCGCGAATTTTGGCTGCTTTCAGTCAGATAAAAGATGCAAAAAAGCTTCTCACGCTCACTTAAAAATATCTGCTCCATGCACAAACCTTACGCAAATATCTGATGTCTCGCTTATACTCATGATTTACATAGTGAAAAAACAGTGCTATAATGAGTACATTACAGTATGTGTTATTATGCACATATTTTATGAACTCATTTTAAATCCATAATGAAACCTCTTATATATTTTTGTTTCTTTTCCCTAATCAGCTTTCTTTGAATGATGTTTGATTTCTTATACAAATTGTTGTTGTGCTTATATATTTTCTTCAGTTAGACATCCTACTATCTTATTGCTATTGGACTAACCAGTGTTCTTAATTTTCATGAGCTGTACCATAAACGAGTCCCACTTTCAAACCTTTTTCTTTTCTATTCTAGTGTTGATGGCAAGGTTATCGTACTGAATTGCACGCATCTTATAATGCTACTATTATTTTTACATGGAAGTGGGCGCCACGGTAAACAAGTAACAGGCATCTACGAGCATTCAATGGACATTGCAGGCGGCATGATTTTCCAATTATACAAATAATTTTGTATAATCGCTGCACTTCTGTCATTGATATTTTACCGAATCCAATTATTTAAACACGGGACAGATATAGTTAGGGCACTGACCGAACCTCATTCAAGTTTCTTCTTCCATCCATCCAACCACTGGCATCAGTGATGCCGAAGTAACACAACAAAGCAACCAAACGCTTCAGCATTGAAGAAAGTTTATTCGCTATACCAGCGGCTCTTGCGTGTGGTGCTTTTCTATGGGCGGCACAGGTGGGCGGCACAGCTGTGGATATGGGCGGCACAGCTGAGTATTTCAATTTCTTTATGCCAAAGTTCTTTCAGATAGCAGGCTCAAACTGGTCCTCAGTGAAATGACGCTGCAAAATACGGCACTGTTAGAGCACAAGTCGATATCTTTGACAGCGTGCACAATATTAGAAGTATATAAACAACACATTCGGGACACAACATAGGTAACTTTCTCCTGGTTGTGTTTTCCAATATATAAACAGCTACAAATGTTTAGGCGACACGCCTCTTTATAAAAAAGAAATCCACAGAGCCACAAAGCGAGCAGCGTTATTACAGAATTTCTCTGACGTTAAGTCCACATAGGACACGAAAGCAGACCCTCGCTATTCCGCTCATATCACGCCATGCTTATTTCTTAACCAAATGCTTGCAATAACCGCATGCAATCCTTTAGAACCGGTAAAGTGTGCGAAAAAGAGTAAGGTCACTAGATGCGGGTATGTGTGTTTTTCTATAAAACCAGCCGCGAAGTACCCCGAAGCAAGGAGACTATGCGACTGAGCAATATCGTGCGTCGCTTTGGATGTAGAGAACTACAGTGGTGTATTAAATCAGGCCACAAAGGATCCTCCGGACGCATGAGTTAAATTTGGGTGATGAGATCTTCCTCTCTCTCGATGGTTGCGATGACCGCAGCGACACGTTGAAGGACGGAATCTGGAGCAAGATGTCCTCACAGCAAGACACTCAGGTTTATTTACATTATTTACAAAACTTGGCCGGGGCGGCCAGTACTGTCAGCAGACTTCTCAACAACACAACTGGGCTCAAACCACACCAAGTGGTTCCTTCTTAGCCCTTAACGTTTGCACTCAAACGTGAATAAGCACTAAGCTTCAAAACTTCATCATAACTCGTCAGAGGCAGCGCCAAGCTCGACCTCTGACCACCTTGCCGCGTCTGCGACCCCAGTTAGCGCTAAGCTCTCCCCTTCCCCAATTCTCTTTTCTCCGTTAAATACACTTGATCGCTTCTGCGACCGCCTCCTGGGACCAACCCATATGCAACACTTTACCAATCACGTACATGTTCACCCTCTCCATGAGAGCCTACGGTTACGCCCTCGCGGTCCCACATTTCGACCCGCTTGCTGCACCGAGCTTCACCGAAAGATATCATCCACTAATCACGTGATCAGTTAGCAGGACTCAGCAGGCCTACAATGCCACTCTGTTTACCCGGCGGCATGCAACCCAGCCGCCGCTTCAAGAGAACCGTTTGACAGGTCTATTGTACCCAAAAGCACTTCCGCACATTTCCACGGTGGGTTCATTTCTTCCAAGGGGCAACCCCTTGACGACCATTCAACCGAGCAGGAAGGTCAAAGGATTATTTTGACAGCGAGCTCCCGCTGTCTTTGCAACAGACTCCCCCCCCCCCCCCCCCCCCCCCCTGTTGTTCCTTTCTCAGATGCTCTTCCGAAATGTCCTACAATGCCGCCGTGAAGAGACCTGTCCACCGTCATGTCAACCCTATGCTGTGCAGCTATGTCCGTCACAGCAATTACTGACCGCGTGCGTCGCGGGAACAAAGCCGCCACTTGTACTGCGTACAGAGTGCATACCACGACGTTTCTACGGGAAAAGCCATGCGCTCGGCCGCCGTCGCCTGCTCTTCTCCGTCGATCTGCCCGCCGAACGTTATGTTCGGCGGGCAGATCGACGGACATAACGTTCGATGAACATAACGATGATAACGGACATAACGATCGATGAACATAACGTTCGGCGGGCAGATCGACGGAGAAGAGCAGGCGACGGCGGCCGAGCGCATGGCTTTTCCCGTAGAAACGTCGTGGTATGCACTCTGTACGCAGTACAAGTGGCGGCTTTGTTCCCGCGACGCACGCGGTCAGTAATTGCTGTGACGGACATAGCTGCACAGCATAGGGTTGACATGACGGTGGACAGGTCTCTTCACGGCGGCATTGTAGGACATTTCGGAAGAGCATCTGAGAAAGGAACAACAGGGGGGGGGGGGAGTCTGTTGCAAAGACAGCGGGAGCTCGCTGTCAAAATAATCCTTTGACCTTCCTGCTCGGTTGAATGGTCGTCAAGGGGTTGCCCCTTGGAAGAAATGAACCCACCGTGGAAATGTGCGGAAGTGCTTTTGGGTACAATAGACCTGTCAAACGGTTCTCTTGAAGCGGCGGCTGGGTTGCATGCCGCCGGGTAAACAGAGTGGCATTGTAGGCCTGCTGAGTCCTGCTAACTGATCACGTGATTAGTGGATGATATCTTTCGGTGAAGCTCGGTGCAGCAAGCGGGTCGAAATGTGGGACCGCGAGGGCGTAACCGTAGGCTCTCATGGAGAGGGTGAACATGTACGTGATTGGTAAAGTGTTGCATATGGGTTGGTCCCAGGAGGCGGTCGCAGAAGCGATCAAGTGTATTTAACGGAGAAAAGAGAATTGGGGAAGGGGAGAGCTTAGCGCTAACTGGGGTCGCAGACGCGGCAAGGTGGTCAGAGGTCGAGCTTGGCGCTGCCTCTGACGAGTTATGATGAAGTTTTGAAGCTTAGTGCTTATTCACGTTTGAGTGCAAACGTTAAGGGCTAAGAAGGAACCACTTGGTGTGGTTTGAGCCCAGTTGTGTTGTTGAGAAGTCTGCTGACAGTACTGGCCGCCCCGGCCAAGTTTTGTAAATAATGTAAATAAACCTGAGTGTCTTGCTGTGAGGACATCTTGCTCCAGATTCCGTCCTTCAACGTGTCGCTGCGGTCATCGCAACCATCGAGAGAGAGGAAGATCTCATCACCCAAATTTAACTGCATGTGCATAAATCAAGGCACAATACTTTTCATTCCTCCACTTGAGTTACTACCAACACGCTGGCACCGCGGTATGAGTCGAGTACGCGCGAGTTGTGAACGTAGAAAAATACGCACTGTAAACGTAGACTATGGTTCGCGTAAATACAGTATGTGCTACAGTATGTGCTAAAAAGTGGGCGGACAGATGTGCGTAATTAAAAAGTCATGAAATCGTCAAGATAGGAGCGCTTACTCGGACTTCGGAACTGCCTAAAGCGTGGGGCGCTCTCATGCGCCCTCACTAGGTTAGAAAGAAATAACAATAAATCTACCATTTTTCACGATTCTCTGTACAAGGAAAATACAACATACGTTGCACAGCTTGCTGGACTTCGTGGGCTTGAAATGCGTTCTGCCTATTTTGTGCAGCCACATTCCACGCCTTGTTTTGTCGTGCTTTCCGAGGGGCACAGAAAAAAGCGCCAACCCTTTTCTCGACTGGACGGGGCACCCCAAGGTAGAGCTGTGCACGGGCCGTATTTCCGAGCCTGAGCCCGGCCCGGGCCCGCTGACTTTGTCGAAGGCCCGCCCGAGCCCGACGGCAAAGGGCTGCAAGCCCGCCGGCCCGGCCCGATGTACGAAAACACAATCCCGGGCCCGGCCCGGCCCGGCTTTTCGATGCTAAGCACATCAGCTGTACACCAACAAATAACGTAATAATTATGCACGTGCATATAAAAAATACTGCGAGACAACGGTAAACGTTTTACGTACCAACATGCAACACATTTTTTATTTGCATTGCATACCTGCGACAGCGCGGCACTTTGCCTCATGCCAGCAACAATGGAGTTCGCTCGCCAAAGCCGTCACGTGTATGGGGTATGCCTATGCAAGCGTCAGCTTGCACGAAGGCGATCTACGTCGGGTCGCTCGTCGCTGTCGCGTGCATTTTCACTCATATGGGATTTGGCCTTAAATATAACGCGAACAGTCGCGTGGCGCAGTTGCTAGCTCAGGTGGTGTTACTTCTCTGTTTGTCGGAGTACAACAGAGGCAGTGCTTTACCTGCTCCCCTTTTGTTTAAAGTAGCGAATGGAAAGGAAAAGCGGTAAAGGGCGGTCGCGGAAAAGGCGCAGTATGCGTGCTGGAAAACAATTCCCGCTCATTCTCTATATTTCGGGCTTGAGTCGGGCTTTGCGCCGGGCCCGAGCCCGGCCCGATAAAACTCCAAGTAGCCCGAGCCCGGCCCGGGCCCGAGGTGAAAATACGTAGGCCCGCCCGAGCCCAGCCCGCGGGCCGGGTCGGGCTCGGGCTTTCGGGCTACCCAGAGCCCGTGCACACCTCTACCCCAAGGCGCTACACGCCGGCATTGTTGAGCGTGCTCACGGGTCGTCGACCGCAGGAAACACTTCGCACAAGCAGAAGGCACTCAACTAACTACTCGCGACTGCTTTCGAGTGAATGCAGATGCTGCCGGTGTAGCGGGCAGCCGTCACAGGCGCACGGCGTCGTCGGGGGGTAGGAATAACATGGCGACCGGAAGCCGCCGTCAACCGGATATGAGCGTTGGCCAATGAAATTCGTCAGCGGCACATCAAAACTTGCCGCTATTTAAAAAGAAGGAAAAATCTAGGGACTTTAGGTAGGCCGAGCTTCTGGTAGCGCGCGCAGTTGTTTACGCGCGTCCGCGTGGGCCGGGCAGTCACGGAGCAATTGAGAGAGAGTTTCCACGTCCAAGCAAGCAAGAGAGGGGAAACCACGGAGGCGGTGTCGGCGCTCAGCTGTCCAGCACGTACCAGTTCGCAGGGCGAGGAGGAAGGCGCGCTCTCGCCGAGTGAATCTGGTGGCGGGGAGTGGGCGTGGCAGCCTTCCGTCGGCGACTCGGCTGTCCTGGTGCAACAGCGCCAGCTCTTTCCGAAAGTTGATGCGCGCTGAATCGTAGGAGCTGGCGCAATCAGAAAGTGGAGTGTCGGCTGAGTGAGCGTGCTTGGCGAGCTCGTCTGCTGCCTCGTTGCCCGCGATGCCCACGTGTGCGGGCAGCCACTGGAGAACGACATCGCAGCCACTCTCCCGCAGGGGCAGGAGGTTTCGGGCCACTCGCTGGTCAAGTGGTGGGCCGCATTCCTCCCTCGCGATAAGTCGGAGGGCAGGTTTCGAGTCGCAAAATATGGCAAGCAAGCAGGGGAGGGGAAACCACGGAGGCGGTGTCGGGAAGGCGAGGAGGAAGGCGCGCTGCCGAGTGAATCCGGTGGCGGGGAGTGGGCGTTGCAGCTCTCCGTCGGCGACTCGGCTGTCCGGGTGGATCGCGCCAGCTCTGCGAAAGTTGATGCGCGTAGGATCATAAGAGCTGACGCAGTCAGAGAGTGGCGTGTCGGCTGAGTGGGCGTTCTTGGCGAGCTCGTCTGCCGCCTCATTGCCCGCGATGCCCACGTGTGGGCAGCCACAGGAGAACGACGTTGCAGCCGCTCTCTTGCAGGGACAAGAGGTTCCGGCCACTCGTTGGGCGAGTGGCAGACCGCGTTCCTCCCTCGCGATCAGTCGGAGGGAAGGTTTTGAATCGCAAAATATGCCTGGCACTCGGCGGCCGGCAATTCTCTAAGGAGTTCCGCAGCCAGGTGCAGCCCGACGAGCTCCGCCGTTGTAGATGAAGCACAGACGCTCAGCCGACGCTGTTTGTGCACTCCAAGTTCTGGTGCGGTGCAGGCAACGGCGGTAGAGCGATCGCGCAACACGGAACCGTCACTGAACACATGCACTCTGCCGGCGAGGTCATCGTGCATCCGCGTCGCCGCCTTCTGTACGACAGCACTGTGCGGCGTGCGGCGTATGGCGCTTTGTGCGCATCCCCGGGAGGGTCACAGGAGATGCACGTCGCGGTTGGGTATGGCCGAGCGCACAGGGCACAGGGCCGTCCACCACGATGCTATCGTAGAGTTCCACGACGCGGCCCACGCGAGAACGCGGAACTCGGCGCAGGCTGTCGAAGAGGGGGCAGCACCGGGCGCGCGGTGTATCCTCTCGATGTGGCACAGTACGCGCATGTCGGCTGTGAGGGACGGGGGCCACGCACGAGCCTCCACAAGAGTGTCGCCACACGGGAACTGCGGGCCATTCCGTGGCACATGCGGAGCACTCGACGATGGCCCCGGTCAATATGACGCCAGTGGGTAACCGACACACTGCACAGAGGGAGCGCGTAGTACGCGAGGGACAGTGCCATCGCCTCGTAGATGTTGCACGCAAACGAGGGAGGGCAGCCATACCGCGAGCCAGGAGTTTGCGGACAACCCCCTCAACAGACGGAGAGAATCGTCTCTGTCGACGCCGCCTTTCGCGGGCGAGAGGGCTTTCGCGTTCGATCCGATCCATGGCAGAATGAGCGGTGTGGAAAGCGATTAATCCGTTTTGTATACAGCGTCATCTGGATGGATGGATGGATGGATGGATGGATGGAGCGTCCCCTTTTATAACGGGACGGGAGCCCGCGGGCCACCAAGCTCTACCTTTATTTTTTCCTCTACAAACGTTTGTTTTCCCGAGTTGCAGATATTTTCGCAACTAATTTTTCTCCTCGCCTACCTATTTTATCTGTTATCGTTCCGCTGTGAAGTAACAATCTTGCCCGAACTATACCTTGCCTTTCTGTTTGCTCCATACCTTCGCGCCACCAATACTCTAAGCGCATTTTACTTATCTCTATCGCCGACATGTTCGGATTTCCCATGCTATCCCTCAAACCTATGGCCTCCTGCAGGGTAGTGTCCCCAGCAACACCTGGGTGGACATCTGTGCATTCAATCAAAATGTGATCTGTCGTTTCCCTAGCTTTTCCAGAGCACGTCCATGTATCCCCTTCCTTATTGAATATCGCTCTGTAACTTTGGGTTCTCAGGCAACCTGAGCTTGCTTCAAACAGTAAAGCACTTCCCTTTGAATTATAAAATTTTTCTCTCTTGATTTCGTCTTTCCCTTTTCTATAGTTGCTCAGTGCCGGTTTCTTCTCCATTGCTGCTATCCAATCCGACTTCTCTGCCGCTCTGACCATGCTCTTAACGCTATTTTTTGCCCCATCCATTTCATTACTGGATGTATACTTACTGGTAAGCCTCCTAGTTCTCTTCCTCCATTCTGAGTCAACGTTCTTCCTATACAAATATCTGAATACTTTCGCTGCCCATCTACTTTCTTTCATATTCCGTAACCTCTGTTGTACCTAATTTCAGACGTGCCTAAGTAGACCAGTACCTAAGTCAGTTCCTAAGTCAGTACCTAAGTCAGTTCGTACCTAAGTCAGACCATCCCATATCCCCCCTAACAGCCTCATTTGTGGTCTTCCTATGACCGCCCAATGCGAGACGTCCGACCGTCCTCTGATTCACGTCCAGCCTTGATTGTACCTCTGACCTCATGCACACCACTGAGTTTCCGAATGTAAGTCCTGGCACCATCACACCTTTGCACAAAACGCGAATTACCTTGTACCTGTTGTAATGCCACAGCGCTCTATGCTTCAAAAGAGTGGACTGTTGGGCAAGTTGGTGTTCAGACATGGAATACATCGTGAAAGCGCTACCACACAACACAGAGGAAGAAGAGACGAGCACAGGCGCAAACTAACAACTGATTTATTGAACGCAGATCAACAAGTATACATACAAACAGGTTGCGCCTGTGCTCGTCTCTTCTTCCTCTGTGTTGTGTGGTAGCGCTTTCACGATGTATTCCAGCTCTATGCTTCATTATTGTTATTACGAAGCGCTGCCCTTTGAAGCAGTTTTGTCGTATCGTGCCATGGGTCACGCGGCAGGCGACGCGCGCAGCCCCGACAGCAACCTGACTTGGCTCTTCGGCAAGGTGCGGACAGCTGCTGAAGAAGCAAATCGCAGAGCTACGCGCGCAGCTGCAGCAAGGCAACTTCGGGCACAACAGACAGCTGTGCAGACAGAAGCACCGCAGTTCGCCGTCGACGCCGGGCCGAAAGTTCGGTTCGTTCTCGGGAAAATGATGCCAAGAGACTGCCTAAGATCTGCAGTTATACAGATTTGCACGTTACAGTACCGCAGTAATTATGACGTAGTGGGTACTGCCCTACTTGGCTAAATGATAAGAGTTATGGAGCAGGGAGTACCCACCGCATCTACTTGAACTAGTTTCCCCAAGCGTTTAAAATGACCTCTAAGAACGTCGCTCCTCCAGCTTACGCTGTCACTGTCCTGCGGTTCCGCGCAGGCCTGGCTCTTTTTGTGGAATTCCTCTTTCCTCTAACTGTCATAGCTTTTTCTTGTACTTCTGTGTCATTTATCCATATCCCGAGGTATTTGTACTCTCGTACTCTGGATACCTCCCCGCCCTGTATTGATATTGTCTGGTCGTTGCTGTCATTTAATATCATCCAAACGCATTTTAACACTAAATTTTAGTCCTAAATCTTCACTTTTCCGACCACATATATCGCTTTACGCAGCGCTAGCGATGACGGTTGCTGATTTAGATCGGGCGACCACCGCCTTTTTCACAGCCCTACCGCTTTTAGCAGGCGGTACGCCCGGCAAAATGCGGTGTTAGTTCGTACGCGGAAACTTTGAGAGCACTGCAATCGCGGCGCGCAAGCCGCTATGTCACGTAGTATTTTTTGTATTTCGCGGGCATCTGCAGCAAGCTGGAAAACACTAATTATGAATAGTTAGGAAGTTGGAAACTTTTTAACTGGGCATTTGACAGACCACTCTACAAGTTTTCCATAGGAATTATTTACCTAAATTTGTTGCTTCCGAAGTTAATTAATTAATATCGCCTAATTAACCAACTAAGTGGAACACAAAAAATAGTCTGACTCACTCCATACGATAGTAAGAAAAATGCATTTGGTCGCGTTGTCTTATGGTGCATCGGCATATTTTTAAACCCTGGCTAAAGATAGCTGGGACACCCTATATATATATATATATATATATATATATATATATATATATATATATATATATATATATATATATATATATATATATATATATATAAACGAGCGAGATGGATCAGGGAACAGGCAGGAGTAGCTGATATTATTATATCAACTAAAATAATGAAATGGACCTGGGCAGGACATGTCATGAGGAGGAAAGATAACGAAGTAATGGATACCAAGAGAGGGAAAACGCAACAGAGGGAGGCAAAGGTTAGATGAAGCAATGAAATTAAAAAGCCTGTGTAGAATGATTACTTGCGCCCTGGTTCTTGAATGTGTCGACCACTGACTTCTGACTGCGCGTTATCTAACAAGGCAGCTTGGGCCGCGCGCGCAGGAGCCTCGAAAGGAACGATACTTCTTTGGGGTTCGCTTCAAGACTGGTTTATTCAACAAAGACTAGAACGGGCGGTAGAATGGGGAAAGGGAAGATGGGGAGAAAGTTCAGAGGGGTGCCGCCGTCGTTGGCGGTGCTGGAGGGGTTAACAGGCGACGAGTTGGGCTTCGCGGGAGAAAGGCAAACGATGTCCTCAGGCGGTGGCGGGCAGCACATTTTACAGAGGGTGTTTCCGCTTCTTTCGTCTGACGCCCGCCCGTTGGGGGGTCTTCTTCGGACGTCTTCTTAAGTTCCAACATCCTCCCCCGCAATGAGCACACGCTCATTCCTAATCGCCCTTTCAACTCAGGCTGCTTTGTCATCAAGTGGTTGGTTGGAGAGTATTTGCAAGCGCGTATTCTGCCGTCTCTTCCTGGGAAAGTTTGCAGAACAGGGCACAATCTCCAAATCTGGCGAGGAGCCCTATCGCCTCCGAGGAGAACAATATCCCCCTCACTGATGCTCCTTCCATTTCCTGGCCTTGTAACATGTACAGAACGCAGTTGCAGAAGGTATGCGTGTCGCCACCGCCGCCAGAAGGAGTCTACGAGGGCGGTGCGTTGTCTCTGTCTTCGGATCTGCCCTTCTGCTGTCGATCTTTCTGCAATGACCTCTCGGAGAGGAGGCAACCTTGTTAGCCGCCAGCCGACAAGAAAATGTGCTGTTGTCAAAAGCATTGGCTCCCCCGCGTCCGACGAGACAAAAGCCAACGGCTTTGATGTAAGCTACTGCACCGTAGGCCTTCGCGCTCGCATAGCAAAATATGTGTAGCTCAGGTTTTCTATGGGTACGTTTGAGTTCGCGAGCTAACATTCTTTGAAGTGATGCCTTCGGAATTTGAGCGGGTTGCTGGCACCATTTTTCCCACATCTCTTGAACACCTGGAGGTAGCATTTCGGCCCATGATGTTCTTTGTTCGCAGAGGCTTTGGGACATGATCTTTGCTGCAGTCGTCATGGGTACGAGGAAACCAAATGGGTCGAAAATGCGTGCCGATGCCTGTAGCAGGAACCGCTTTGTGTCCTGCCGACTTGCCAGAAACTCCATCAAGGCGGACATTTCGACGACGAATTCGTCTGTGTGAGGTCTCCGCGTTACACCGAGAATCTTTGTGGGGCCCAATTCCGACAAAGCCCTTTGGGCAGTTTCATTCTCAGCAAACGATGTCACTAATTCTTGGCTGTTTGATCGCCATTTGCTCAGGTTCATGCCTGTCATCTTAAGTATTGACTGCGCTTCCCTGCATATTTGCTGTGCCTCTTCGACACTTTCAGCACCAGTGACAAAGTCGTCTACATGTATGTTGTCACAGAGTATCTTAGTGGTGCGGGGAAATCTCTCATCGACAGTTTTAAGATCGTGGCGCAAAGTAGCTGCAAGGAGGAACGGGCTGCACGTAGCGCCGAATGGAACTCTTGTCGTTCGGTATTCTTTGACCGCAGGTAGTGCTTCGCCTCGCTTTGGCATACTCTCATACCACAGAAAACGAAGGGCGTCACGGTCGTTCTCAGCCAGTTCGATTTGTAGAAAGGCTTTCTCTATATCGAACATTCCGGCTACGTTGCACACTCGGAATCTAATCAGGATGTCCGATAAACTTAGATTCAGGTTGGGTCCCGCGAAGAGAGCGTCGTTTAGAGACAGCTTTCCTGCAGCCTTGGAGGAGGCATCAAATACGACCCTCAACTGGGTTGTTTCGCTACCGGGCCGGACAACGCCTCTATGTGGCATGTATTAAATGGCCCCAGCGGGGACTCACCCAGTTTGTTGGCTTCCTCGGCGTGTCCGGCTTCAAGGTAGTTCCGGATTGCCTGGTCGTATTCGCGGATGGTCTCTTCATGGCTAAGCAATTTCGTTGTGAGCGATTGAAGCCTCCTCGATGCTGTGTTCTTGTTGTCCGTCAGCTGCGACGCGTTCTCCTTCCAGGGAAGACCCACCTCGTAGCGACCGTTCTTGCGGACGATGGTATCCTCGAAGGCCCTAAGAACGTTGTCGTCTTCGGCGGTAAGCTGTGTGTCGTCGACGATCCCAAGGTGCTTGAGCTCCCAGAATGAACGAAGTTGGCAAGAAATTTCACTTGCGGGTTCCGTTATTACGCCAACTCGCATCACTCCAACGCTGGTCACGTACGTCGCGGCGGACGACGCAGCATCCGTGCCTTGCAAGGTCCACCCAAACGTCGTCTCCACAGCCACGAGCTGCCCGTTGAGGCGCTTGACATTCCCGGTCACGTTGTCCCAGTAGTAGTCAGCCCCAACAAGCAGGTCAACTCCAACGCCAGAATGGTAGCCGTAGGGTAGCGTGTCGGCAAGCTCGATGCCTTGCTCGCGTGCGATGTTCTCAGCGCTGGCATCTGGTGGTGGTAAAATGTCTCCGCCGATCTCGGGCATCTCCAGCGCTTCAATACGGACCCTCTTGTTGTTACGCCAGTTTCGCAGCCAGCATTCCACCCGTTGACAGCTTCTTTCTTGTACTGCTTCACGGCTTCCGAATGCGTAAATGGTCAGCCTCTCCGTTCCTATGACGCGGAGCACTAGGCGACGGGAAGCCTCCTCTCGTATGAATGTTCTTTGGCTGCCACCGTCGAGAAGCATTCTCACCAAAGCACCCTTGCGTTGGCCCTCCGCATGCGCTCGCGCAGTCTGTAGAAGTGCGCGCGGCCTTCCGCAGGTTTTTTCTATCTGTAGTGACGACTGCACGGACACACCTGTAGGCGCAGCATCTTCGCCTGAAATGGGTGGCGTTTGCCTTTGATTGAGTTCGCAGACACCCGTTGCGTGTCGTCCGGAACACTTAGTGCACTTTAACCACCGCGATGTTCGGCACTCAGATGCGCGGTGCTTGCTTTTCGCACACCTGTAACAGCGTCCCTCCCTGGTCATCACTTCTCTTTTCTTGTCTATGGGCACGGGTGCAACACAGTTCGCAGGTGTATGTCCTTCTTCTTCACAAAATGAGCACTGCGCGTCGCCTTTGATAACTGTCAGAGCATACGCCGACGGGTGCTGAGGACGATCATCTCTTCTGATTGGTGGCTTCGGCTTGATAGGGGTGTCAGGCACTGGTCGTACTGCCCGCTGTGCTCTCTCCCTGCTTTCTACCTCGGTCTTCAGGAAATTTAGAAAATCCTGAAGCTCGTCTTCAGGGACGACGTCCGTTGTTGCCCTTTGCCGGTAGTAGTTTAGGCAAAGCTCACTCGGAATGCTCTTGCGGATGACTGTCAGTAAAAGCACGCCGTAGGTACTCGACGCCACACCCAGTGCCTCGAGACTGCGAACGCCCGTCTGCAGTTCATCATAAAGGGTCCGAAGTCTTTCGGTGTCGTGAAGATTGTGCACCGGGCGGACACCAAGCAGTCGCGACATGTGCTCTTCAATGATGACATCGTCCTTTCCGAATCTTTCCACGAGTGTTTTCACAGCAATGTCGTAATTCCGATCACTGAGTGGTAGCCCGTCGATAGCAGCCGCTGCCTTTCCGGTGAGATAGCTCGTCGAGTACTGGAATTTGTCAATGGGGTGCAGAGCCGAATTCTTGTGAATAGTCGACTCGAATTGGTTCCAGAATCTGTTCCACGAGCGCACATCTCCATTGAATTTAGGGATCTCCAGCTTCGGAAGCCTGGTCGTTATTGACGGTAGCTGAAGAGTCGTTGTTACTGCGTCGTGAACGGAAC
The DNA here is from genome assembly GCA_013339685.2 of Hyalomma asiaticum. Taxonomy (NCBI): domain Eukaryota; kingdom Metazoa; phylum Arthropoda; class Arachnida; order Ixodida; family Ixodidae; genus Hyalomma; species Hyalomma asiaticum. Next base: position 140,659,405 of record CM023481.1, on the reverse strand, counting down.
CTGGCCCTGTGACTTGACCCGCATTGTTGACTACTGATGATGTACTTGACCGCGTTTCGCTCGAGGCTTCGCTCCTGAGGGCTCTTTTGATTTTTGTTTTCATGACAGAGATCTTTTGATTGAAAGCTACGCACTCGGTCAATGCGGCGTCGAGTTCCTGTAACTCGATCTTCTTTTCGATGGCTTCGTTTACAGTTCGAAGCACATCTGCCTGTTCGACAAGGTTATCAAGGCATTCTTCCAGCTCACCGATTGCTGCTGCTGGCACTTGAAGCAAGTCGCTGGCCACCGCAATGATGCCGTCGATGGCTTGTCGCAGAGTTGTTTGTTTCTTTTGCAATCGCTCCATGGCTTTCGACGTCAGCAGGCGAAGCAATCCCGGGTTTCGGCACCAGAAAATGTAGAATGATTACTTGCGCCCTGGTTCTTGAATGTGTCGACCACTGACTTCTGACTGCGCGTTATCTAACAAGGCAGCTTGGGCCGCGCGCGCAGGAGCCTCGAAAGGAACGATACAACTTCTTTAGGGTTCGCTTCAAGACTGGTTTATTCAACAAAGACTAGAACGGGCGGTAGAATGGGGAAAGGGAAGATGGGGAGAAAGTTCAGAGGGGTGCCGCCGTCGTTGGCGGTGCTGGAGGGGTTAACAGGCGACGAGTTGGGCTTCGCGGGAGAAAGGCAAACGATGTCCTTAGGCGGTGGCGGGCAGCACCTTTTATAGAGGGTGTTTCCGCTTCTTTCGTCTGACGCCCGCCCGTTGGGGGGTCTTCTTCGGACGTCTTCTTAAGTTCCAACATCCTGCGGGCATAAGTGGAACCAACTCGCTCAGGATAGGGTGGAATGGAAATCGTTGGGAGAGGCCTTCGTCCTGCAGTGGACCTAAAATAGGCTGCTGCTGATGATGGTGAATTAAGCGAATTCGGTTAATTAGGCTGTACTAGTGTTGCGAGGCGATGCTAGGCTGTAAAGGGTGGTGCCGGTAGTACTGACGATAAGTACCGAATATTATGTTACATGTCGACCAATGTTCTGCGTGTATGATAATAAAAAATCCTGATAATATTGCTCCCTAATTATGGCTCTGATATTTTTTGCCTACTTTACTAGAGGCGAGTTAGTTCAAGGTATGCAGGGCCGGCGTGGTGTTGGTGGTCCAGCTGCGAATACTTCAAAGCGCAGAACGATTCCCCGTACCACGGTGTACCATTGCCGAAAACTAGGAACACATGTCGGCTCCGCTGAAAGGAAGCGCAGAAGACCCCACGCAGGCCAGCGGGGGCGCTGTCGGAGGACAGTGCTGCCTCCGCCCTGGCAACAAAAGAAAGGAGGAGAAGAGTTGAATGGAAAGGGAGCCGCGAGAGGGAGCGAAGCGACGCTCGACGTCTGGGGTCAGTCACAGCTTGACAACCGTATGCGTCCTTTGCGGCCGCTCCGTCAGTTGCGACCGGAGAATGTTTTTGTGTACAGTCGCATTCGGGCCCCAATTACGGTTCTCGAAGCGTGCAGGGTTTTAACGACGAAGGTCGTTAAAATGAAATATGATGACAGGGCGAGATGAAAAATGACATATCGTTAGTGGACAGGGCCTTCAAATATTCTCGCGGCTGTGTGGCGGCTTCTTGAAAGAGACGTGGTGCGCGGGCAGGTTAGCGCGAGCAGGGCCTGCGGCGCCGGCGGTCGTCTAGGCTAAGACACAGGCGACAACATAGGAGAGAGGGAAATGACGCGTGTTGCGCAGTGAACCTATCCCCTCGGGTGTTGTAGATTGTGACGTATGTTTGACCGATGCCGTGTGTGTCATAAAAGTGTTTGTGCGATTGGTTTGCGTGATGCCAACCCCCAAGTATGATTGGCTTGTTGGGGGACTCTTTGTCGAACCGAGGGTTGAAGTGACGACGCCTTGGATGTGAGAGGAGAGCGGAGGTTCGGGCTTGGACCCGGGCAGACGCCTGAGTGTGGAATAAAGCTTCTCTTTACCGGGCAACGGCTCTTCCTTCGCGCTACCACCGTGTACTCGAGCCATCGAGGGGCGCCGATTCAAACCTTCAAACACCTTCCCTCCTTAGCTAATGTTGAAGCTAGTGGAGATAGGGAAAGGAAATCAACTAGGCGTTTACCTGTTCTCAAGGTACAGAAGGTCTGCTCTTACAGGTAAATCATGATTGATATAGTTTCTTTGACATGAACATCAAAGCGCTATTATGATTTTTTTAGCTTCTGTTATTGTGGTAGATTTATCACTGTTGGCTCCACCTTTTAATCGTACCCGCACTCCGTAAACGTCTTAAGTTTGGAGGACACCGCGCGGAGCTAACTTCACGTCGAGAAGATAAACACATTCATGGACATTAATTTTTATCCACAAAGGCATTAAAAAGTGCGATGCTGTATGTATATGCACCTATGCTGCACATGCACGCACAGGCAAGAAAAAAATCCTAACACAGACGGACATGCCACAAGCAAAAGATGCAAACGCAAAGCATGTTATCATGTGGCAGAAAAACATCTGCATCATAGAGCGCCCCATTCACACGGCTCTTGTAAGAATCTAGTCTTGTGATAAATGTTCATTTCAGTGTTTTTGATCTCGTTATAAAATTTAAATAAAAAATTGGCAGATCCCACGTGCAGTGAGAATCAAGGAAATGCGAAGCACGCATCAGGAACGTAAAATGGATGTTGTCTCGCCATAACGATTTTTGGTACATATGAAGTTGACCAAATGGCCGCAACAGCACCAAGACTGTTTGTTTCATGTAAACCATGCCGCTCATGACACGCATATCATGATTGTAATGTTATGACCTGCCATTTACGTTCGTCATGCAGTCGTGTTGTGCCATAGCAATTTTGGTATACATCCCATTAACGAAACGGCCAGGAGAGCACCAAGACCGTGGCATGCAAATCATGCCGCTCATGGCATGCATATCATGATTTTCGTGTTATGACCTGTCGTTTATATTCGTCATGCAGTCATGTTGTGCCACACCCACTTTCGTATACATCCCATTAACGAAACGGCAGGAGAGCACAAAGTCGTATAGGCGGATAGATAGATAGATAGATAGATAGATAGATAGATAGATAGATAGATAGATAGATAGATAGATAGATAGATAGATAGATAGATAGATAGATAGATAGATAGATAGATACGCTCAAAGTCGCCGAAGTTCGCTAAGAAATGTTTCGCATTTAAAAAAATTCTGCACTACCGGGGCGGGCAGTGGGGGGGGGGGGGGGGGTGAATGTCCCGAATTCACCTGCCTCCATTGAATGAATGTCCACGGGAGCCTCGGCGAAAAATGATGCCGTGTGCAGCGCGCGGTGCCGGCGGACAAGGAGAATCGAGGAGGGAACGCGAGCGCAGAGCAGTGTGGTTACTTTCTTCAGTGCCTCCTCTGCTTTCTTAGATCAAGGGTCTTTAGATTCGGATAGAGTCACTCTAGATTCGAAACAGCAGCGCGCCGACCTCCTATGATGTAACTAACGGGCCACGCTGCACACCGCTGGCTCGACTCGAGCTTTGTCGTGAACATGTAGTGGTGCTGTAGATGTTGATGTTTCCGAGGTTCTCAAGTACTCTTACATTATTCACTCTGACGCATAACGAAAACAGAATGGAACTTAAAGGGGCACTGACACGAATATTTTCGTCTGCTATTTTTTCGCTGCAATACGTAGCTGGGTACCTGTTAGCCATAACAAGGCACATCATTTGCTCCAGCGCGCGTCAGATAATTATTTACGGCCTGTTTATTACCCACTAGTTTCAGTTTTGGTTTTAGAGAGCTCAAAAAACGACAAGGCGCCCGGTGCAACTGGCGCCATCTAGTGCTCACAATGGAGTAAACGAGTTCGACCACGTGAGCACACATAACTATGACGCACTTCCGCACGACAACCGCCGCGTGCTCGTTTTCTTTCGCCTGTCGCACGTCCTGCGCGTTGTTGTCGCTGTTGCTGTATCGTTGTTGGGTGGCAACTATTTTCTTGAGGTCTGGCGTCGCCGGCAGTCTACTAACGCAGCCGCAGCGAATAAGCAATGGCGGCTATGACGTCATCATTGCTAGCTGCACTGTCGGAGCTCGGCTGCCGTGGTGACGTCGCGGAAGTTGGGGGTCCCCTTCAGCTAGAAGGTTTTCCTAGTGTCGTGAAAGGCGCGAGCCATGTGAACTAGTTTGCTATGCTCCGGCAGATGTCGCTAGCGCCCGCAAGTGGGTGTGCTTTTCGGCGGGCGCTCGCAAGTTCGGAGTGTTTTCCATCGGCCGCTACTCCGGGATATCTTTTCCAAGGGAACGCAAGGACGAAACAACAGGGAGAGAATCACGTATGAGGTCCCAGTAGTTTTCAAAAATTAACAGGCATGTTAATTAACAGGCAATTAACAGGCAATTAACAGGCATGTTAACAGGCATGTTAACAGGCAAATTAACAGGCAATTAACAGGCATGTCAAAAATTAACAAGCATTTGTATATGTCTGAGGTGTTTGGATTACTGTTATTTTTGCACATTTATTTTGTTCTGCTTGTTAAAAAAATACTGTACTAAGTCGTACTTTTGGTTGTAGTGCCGCATGTATTGTTCGAGCATTTGTAAACGTCTGAGGTGTTTGAATTTCAGCTATATTTATTATTGCCCATTATTTTACTTGCATAGGACATTGATATTGCTGCCACTAAACTATTGCTGTATTATGTTAGATATTTCTTCCTGAGCTCTGTTTGTTTGTTTGTTTTTGCAACTGTGTTATGCTGCATTATTCATAGTTCTGTCCCCCTTATGTAATGCCTTCGGGCCCTTCGGGTACTTGAATAAGTAAATAAAAACTATTGATGAAATAAAAGTTTGGTTTGAGCGAGTTGGACCACAGTTAAAACAGCAGTGCAACGGAGAGAAGCGAGACCGCGGGCTTGGGATGTTTCTGTGTAGTTGAACTTCGTCCCTGTTGCGCTGCTGTTTTACCCACAGTGATGACGACCACGCAAGCAGCCATAATAAAGTGGAATCTTTTTTTTTTTTTTTCGACGAGAAAAGTGACGCCAGAAAGCACGCGCTGACCACTGGTGGCAGGCTCAGTACAACACCCTGGACAAAGTCGTATTTCGTCGACCTTCAACACCAGGGCAGCATCAAACTCGTTGCTTACGCAAAAACTCGTCCATCTTAACGCCACGGCAAAACACGCGGCAAGTATGCAAGTTTTCCTGCGTCGCAGCAGCTTCCATGGACGTCGAAAACGCAACGTGCTTCGAGACACGGACGTCACACGGCTCCGTGCCGGTGTGCCATGCGAAGCACAAAGCAGTGGCATCACATGGAAGCTGAATCTTGCTGTGGAATGCCGACGGTAACTCAATTTCCTCAACGGGCGCGGCCTTTGCGGCGTTTCATCCGTGCAGCAGGTTTGTACTTCGGCGGCTTCAGGTGGGTCGTTGTCGAGCTCTGCGCTTCACCGGTGGTATATAGCTGTTGCTCAGGTTTCTTTCTGCCCTTTTTCGGTAGCTGCTTCGTGAAATATGATGGCGCGTTAGGAAAAATTGTGGGAACAGCGGCCTCCGTAAGCGCCGGACGTTCGCGGTCAAGCTCGACAACCTCCCCGTTAAAGGGGTCGTGAAAAGAATTTGGAGATGCCGGTTTGTAATTTTCACTGCTTCAATACGCATTCGACAAGCCGATTCCGAAATATTTCGGCGAAATAGTCAGTGCACATTTAACAACGGCCGTTTTAAATCTCAGCTTTCTTGCGCTCCCGAAACGACTATGCGACACTACCGGCCGGCGTGGTACTATTTGGTGACGTTGAGTTAAGATATTTTTAAGCTCAAAGGCACAGTGAACTCGCGTTTGCTCTAAAGGAATCGATTTACTTGAAAGCTAGAAAGGAAGAAAATACTTAGAAACCGTGCGGTGCCACCATTCTGAAGAAAAGCGGCAGCACGGTTTGTTTTCCCATGGCCTCCGAGGGTGCGCCAATCTCGGAGGTAGGACGGCTACTAAGATGACGTCATCTGCAGAGTTCAGGGGAACGCGCGCAGTGAAACCGAAACCGCGTTTTTTATCGCTCTAAATCAACGCACACGGTGCAACGGAACAATGCATATTGTTGATTGGAGGGTCAGGATCCCGAATACGCACTTAGTACAAAATGTTCAGAAAACGTTTCACGACCCCTTTAATTTCGCGCCTGAACGTTCTCTGAATGAATCGCTGGTCGAAGTGGCGAGAACATACAATGCAGGTATCCGTGAGCATCGTGTCGTCCCTCTTGATATTCCGAGCCCATCCCTTCAGGCGAACAGGGTCAGACGAAGCGTGGAACAACGAAACCTTTTCTGTTGACTTGTAACCGGCCTTTACAAGGAACAAAACACTGTCCTCTCTTTTTCCGAAAGCCTTGTCACAGAAGTCCAGCAGGTTGCACCGCATCAGGTCGTGGCACTGCGGCGTCAACGTAAAAATGCCGCGGTAACGAGGTAAACACTGCCGACACACGTGCGGCGACTTTGGTCTGCATTCCTTTGGCTGCTTCGGCACACACCCGCCTGTGAGCAGCAGCGCCACCATCTACCCGCTCGCCGAGCACCCGAACTGATTTCAACGGCGCTTAGGGAAAGGGCGCCCGTTCCCGACACTAGGAAAACCTTTCCAGCCTCTATAGCTTCAGCCTTCAGGTCACCTTTGCTGTTGTCGATTTCGCGATGTACGGCGTCTAGCGCTCGACTGCGCATGCGAACTTCAATATTCATTTAAATTACCTTCGGAGCTGTGTTTGCCATTGAGATTTGGTAGATGACATCTGTATGTTCACGAAAATCGATCCCGCAGGCTATCTTAGCAGCGAAATTTTGGTGTCAGTGCCCCTTTAATATTGTGGTGCTGCGCATACGGCGACAGTGAAAGCAGAACAATATTCGTTAATTGGCAAGGTGCAATTTACGTCGCCACTGCTGATGAGTGAGGAAGGTTCGCTATCTTGTTATTAACCTTGGAAGCGGTCGCTTCTTATAATAATAATAATAATAATAATAATAATAATAATAATAATAATAATAATAATAATAATAATAATAATAACTAGAGGCAGAACATTGATTCTTGGTTAACTAATTCGTGGCCCCTTAGCCGTTATAATCGGTTAACAATTGGTATGTTAAAGATGCATGTCACTATCGGCAATCGTCGTCATCTAATAACAGCAAGGAATGTACACGCATTCACCTGTATGTAAAACGACAATGAGTCATGGAATTCCAAGAATGTAAAATAAAACGATATAATAAGATTTGGTGCAACGGTGTGAAATCTTTCGACTTGGGCGTTAAGTTATTCAGATTCCTGCGGGAGATTTGTTAGACGGTAGTACATGCACTTATGCCGGGCCGCAAGGAATACTTATGGCTAATTCGTATAAATAAGAGCGGTTGGCTGTTCGGAAGTCGGTCGTGGTGCATGTCAATCGTAGGGACAATAAATAAATAAAAGAAATTAGTACGAGTGGACATAAAATCAATGCGTGGAGAAGGAGAATAGAAAGTTAAGCAGGCACATGCAGTTTTGCCACTGTATTTGCCAGTACTGACATATGGGGCGGAAACTTTGAGAATTACAAGGAAGCTAGAACCACACAGCGGGCGATGGAACGAAAAATGACAGGCGTTACTCTAAGAGATAGGAAGAGAGCCGAGTGGGTTAGGGAACAGACAGGGGTAACTGACATAATAGTCGAAGTAAAGAAGAAAAAATGGACATAGGCAGGTCACGTGATGAGAAGGCTAGACAACCGATGGACAGTTAGAACGACGGAATGGATACCAAGAGAGGGTAAGCGCAGCCTTGGACGACAGAGAGTAAGATGGAGTGACGAAATTAAGAAATTCGCAGGTATCAAATGGAATCAGGTCGCACAGGACAGGAAAGGATGGAGAGCACTGGGAGAGGCCTTCGTCCTGCAGTGGACGTAAGATGGGCTGATGATGATGATTCGTTAATTACAACTTCTTAATTAATTACTAACTCTTGTCTACGTGCGCATTCCTATTAGATTCGTATTCAAAAAAATTGATATACGCACACCCCTACAGGGCGGAACATCTAGCTTTCGCGAAATACGTGTTGCAGACTGTTGCACACCGCGACATGGCGCTCAATGGGCGGCATCTTTCGAAGTACTGAGGACGTTCCCGGCTATCCATATCCCGGCCGATAACGAAGGGGCTACAGTGGCGCGGGGAAAGGAGGGAGTTACGTGATGGTGGAGGCTCTTGGAGGATGCACGGTGCCTACTCCTATACCGTCCCACAAACGCCCTACAATTTCTACAGTACGTCAACCACAAAAGTTTACGGACCACACAAGTGGCCAACAGCGTCTTCGCGACACTTCCGCCACGTCACCACCGATCGACAGCAACGCTACGTTCAAGAAACATCCCTAATATACGGCCCGTCTGTTTTTCAACTGTGCTCAAACCTTTTTCACTTTTCTGTTTTTAACGCTACACGCTCTTTAGCGGCGCTGATCTCTCTTCATCGGCACTCCGGTCCATGCATGCTGCGACCGCTATGATACGCGATACCGCTATGAAGGCAGATAGGTATGTGGCACCCTTACCGCTGACGAGCGCAGCGCGTGGAAACAAAAAAGGCCGCCCCAGCAGCATGTCGACGGAAAATGCTGCTACGGCCGTTTGTCAGCTGCGAACGCTCCGCACGGAACGCGCCCCCGTGCTCACTTTACCGCTGCTTGTCTCCGGTTCTCTTTTTTTAATAATTTCACGCGCGCTGCCCTTGAATCACCCGGTGAGCGTGATTTCCTGTGCTCCGGATCCCTGTGTTGTCAAGGGTGAGCTTCCCGTGAGGCGCGCCGCCCGCGATCCCGTGAGCTAGGCGTAACAAGTACTATCACCTAATGTCAGGTTGGCGAAGTGAAGTGCAGACCACGACCCCCTGTATAAATTAGCGACCTGCCCGTACTGCGGCGCTCCTGCGCGCTATGTTTGTTTTTGCTTGTTTATTTTTTTTTAGTTCTCTGAGCTGCCACCGCAAAGCGTGGCGCTACGATTTACCCCCATCGCGTGAGCATCGCACGTGCAGTAGTTGTGTCGCTGTGGCGTGCCAGAGCTGTTACCGTGTCCGTCGGGCTTTGCTTTTTGTTTTAGGGGCGAAGCTCCTTAAGGTTCGGGTCTGTCCGTCCGTTGTAGCGCGTTACCTACTAGCAACGCGCTACTAGGAACGCGCTACTACTTCGATGCACGCGCTACCAGCTCGCAAAGAAGGAGAACGCGCCCTCACCCGCGAGAAACAAGCTTGACGCAGGCAGCGTCTTCGAGTTTCTTGATTGAAATGTGATTGAAAAATACCGACTGCTCGCGCTGGAGAACCGTTCACTGGCCACCCATATATATACATATATATATGTATATAGGCACTGGATCTTGACTTGCAACAAAGTGCGGGTGGGAGATTTCACTTGTGCGTAGTTGAACCATAAGGATTCGTAGCGTGCGCCTAACTAAATTAATACGGAACTCGGCACGAACTACGATGCACGTCCGGAGCTTCGCCCACTTATCATCATTCATTCCGTGGATATGCTGTGAATTTTTTCCTTTCTTTGCGTTGAAGTGTGACAGCACTGGTCACAACTGTAAACCATTTAGCTGTGGTTTACTGTTGCGTTCCGTTCTGTAAATCGAGCGGACGGACATCAACTGGCATCTCATTTCAAGAGTTTCCTAGTGCTCAAGGTTTGAGCTCGACTAATAAAAAAATGTACTGGCATTTCACAATGCATGAAGTGTTGTTCTTCTGCATGAGCATTCATATCCTCAGTGTAACATCAGTAAATTTCTGAAATAATGGGCTTTAACGTTGAATTAGCGGATTATTAGGGACACAGTATAGTTGAGAGACGCTATTGAGGAAGTCCAGCAAAATATTTTTGCAGAAAGGCTCAGGTGGATTGCAGTCACTCAAGATGCTTTTGCGTTTTGCCCTTGTAGATAGCATACTAACTGTGCTGGTTTCATTGGGACAAATGATCAAGTGTCAGCGCTCGTAATATAAACGTGTCAAGCACAGCCATGGATAAATGTAGCATACACTGCTTTATTATATGTCTGGAGCTAATTAGATCCCATGTAATACGTGATATCGCAATTCGTACTAATACTTGCGCTCAAGAAGTTGCAACTCTATGAACCGAGACTCAGATGATTGAATGTGCAACGAGAAACTAAAATGTGAACATTGCAGTTTCGGCACTCATCTGCGTGCATATGGGCCGAGGAAACCGCACGTGTACAGCAGTCGTTAGATGTTTCTATTTCTGTGACGACTGATGACAGACTTCTGGCCCTTGGTGACATTGAAATGTCATGTCTCAAGTTCAAAGTGTCATCAATGTTTTTATTCAAAAGGGCGACACCCTGTGAGAACCGCTTGCCGTGCACCGCGGGGCTCCCATTGCCATTCCCGTTACATTGCCGGCTTCATTAGCAAAGAGGTCGTGAAGAAGGACGCGTGAAATGTGCAACATAGAGCGGCAGCAGGTACTGCTTTTTTACAGTGAACACACAAAGCAGCCGTGTTGAGGAACTGTTGGGACCGCTGCACTGAGCCGAGGTAATCGCACACCGTCACTGGGTGTACTTCACATTCTCGGCCTCGTCTAAACGCATTAACAATACAGAAAACCATTTTGAAGATATTTCCCTAAAGGAAGAGAAGACTATACCTGCCGCTGCACACTCGAAACGCGGTAGCCGTTCAAGGGAGTGCACTCATTTCAGGTTGTCGCGTCGGCTGCTATGGGGGTAAGTAGAGGCGGCCTCTCGTGACATTTTTGGAAACTAGGCGAACACGTGACCCCTGAAAGTTGGGGTCACGCGCAGCCGTAGAGAGAGTCGGTATGAGCAGGTCGCCCTTTTATAGAGGAGGTAGGGTGGCTAGAATGGGGAGGTGTGAGCAACGGCGGCGCAAACGTGACCCCAAAGCGCACCGATGCCGCAAGGGGCGCTGTAGGCATGAGCGCGGGGAACGGAGCAGACGACGCACTGCGACGCGCTCCTCGCACACTAAAAGCTACTTCCAGTTTAGAACCGTGAATGTGTGTGTGTGTGTGTGTGTGTGTTCTTTTTTTCGTTAGCGAGTGTACCAACGTAGTCTGACCGCACAGTTTTGTTCTTCGGTGATGTCCATTAAAGCACTTGCACTCAACAGAATCAGTGGTGCACATACTAGGGAAAACTGCATATATGCCATTTATTTGATGAAGCCTCTCACTAAGACTTTTCACAGCGTAGCACTTCTCAAAGTAGCTTAAATGTAGCTTTCTTGGGAAAACATTCAGCTGAAAAATGTTGTACACATGTGTCATTTGTTAAGTCGGTCCACTTAATGATGCTCTCGTCTTTGATCATGTCCCCATAGTGTTCTCGTATATTTACTAAAAGGAGGCTTTTTTTTTTAGGGTGCCGGTTCCAATGTTAAATTTTATCGTAAATCTCCCACTCACTCTTCCCAGAGCGGTAAATATACTCCTGGCGGTGTTTTCTATATTTGGACGTTTATATTTAATATTCACTTTTCTACTTTTTATGCGGTACCTGTTATACCTTTTGCAGCTCAGGAACGGTATTTACTTGTCCTGTATAAGAGTACGCCATCTTGCCTTCTAATTAAGTACTGATTTTATATCGTGCGGAAAAGGCGCATGCCTCAAATGCCACATTAGCCACTTCAGCAGTTCTTGACAGTGGGCACACAGCCGTACCTTTTGTAACGACGAGGCATGTCATTTCGTACTGATAGAAGCAGTTTACTATGACTGCAAACAGTGAAACAATAAATATGGTTTTGACGTCGTTCATTCACAAATGGGGAAAAAAAGGAAAACTGTCGGGAACATTGGTCTATAATACGCAAGGTTTCAGTGTTCGCTCGGTCGACAACGCCCGAGATGGCCACATATAAACGAACTTCGAGACCTTTGCGCGCATATTTTCTACAAATAATATATCTCGCTCTCACTGTCCTTATCTTTTAATACCTATTGCCCTCTCGCTCCATCTTCTGTCAGCTATGACATCAGTTACTGCTGTCTCCAGTATATATTTCCTCGAATGAGCAACCGCTGCAACAAATTGCCAAGTTCTCCTGCAACACCTTGACAGCCTTTGGCAAACGCTTGATTGATTGATTGATTTCTGGCGTTTTACGTCCCGAAACCACGCTATATATTATGAGAGACGTCGAAGTAGAGGGCCATTTCAAGCACCTGGGGTTTTTTAACCTGCACTGACATCGCATAGTATATGGGCCTCAACATTTCACCTACATCGAAATGCAGCCGCCGCAGCCGGGATTCGATCCCTCGACCCTCGGATCAAACGCTTCTTTGCAGGCAGGGGCACGGAAGAGAGAAGCTTTTTCCGGTGTTTTTCTGTGTCGCAACCAGGCAAGGAGCACCAACGTTCAGTTTTCTTTTTCGCTCTCGACTACATCTCGCCGTCAAACAGTCCAAAACTGGCGACGAGACCGACCAGCTCACATCGGCGGTAGCGTAGGCGAGGCCGGTGCTACCGGCGCAGCCGCAGCTACCCCGCAGACTTTACCCCGCTGGAACCGGCAGCGCCACATTCCCCCTGGTGGCATCGGTGCGAGGAGGGGTCACGCGCGGCCGTAGGCAAGCGCCGCCGGTACTCACACCTCCCCATTCTAGCCACCCTAGAGGAGGTGCAGACACGCGCAGTAACCAAAGAGTGGCGCTGCCAGCAAATTAAAAAAAAAGGCAGATCCCACGTGCAGACGTGGGAATCAAGGAAATGCGAAGCACGCATCAGGAATGTAAAATGGATCTGCATTGTTTTATCGCTATACCGATTTTGGTACATACGAAGTTAACGAAACAGCCGCAAGAGCACCAAGACTGCGGCATGTAAACCATGCATGCCGCTCATGACACACGTGCGGTGATTGTAATGTTACGACCTGTCATTTACGTTCGTCATGCAGTCGTGTTGTGCCACAGCAATTTTGGTATAGATCCCATTAACGAAACGCGTGGAAGGTAAATCATGCCGCTCATGACATGCATGTCATGATTCTCATGTAATGCCGTGTCATTTATGTTCGTCATGCTGTCATGTTATGGCATACCAATTTTTGTATACATCCCATTAACGAAACGGCCAGGAGAGCACCGAGACCGTGGCAAGTAAATCATGTCGCTCATGACATGCATATCATGATGTTTATGTTATGACCTGATGTTCGTCATGCAGTCATGTTGGCCATACCAATTTTCGTGCACATCCATAACGAAACGGCCAGGAGAGCACCGAGACCGTGGCATGTAAATCATGTCGCTCATCACATGCATGTCATGATTCTCATGCAATGCCATGTCATTTATGTTCGTCATGCAGTCATGTTGTGCCATACCAATTTTTGTATACATCCCATTAACGAAACTGCCAGGAGAGCACCGAGACCATGGCATGTAAATCATGTCGCTCATGACATGCATGTTCATGTCATGACCTGTCATTTATGTTTGTCATGCAGTCATGTGTCATACCAATTTTTGTGTACATCCAAATTAACGAAACAGCCAGGAGAGCAGGGATCGGCATGTAAATCAAGTCGCTCGTGACATGCATGTTATGATATTCATGTTATGACCGGTCATTTATGGTCATCATGCAGTCATGTTGTGCCATACCCATTTTCGTATACATCCCATTAACAAAACGACCAGGAGAGCACCAAGACCGTGGCATGTAAATCATGCCGCTCATGACATGCATGTCATGATTCTCATGTAATGCCGTGTCATTTATGTCCGTCATGCAGTCATATTGTATCATACCAATTTTCGTGTACATCCAATTAATGAAACGGCCAGGATAGCACGGAGACCGTGGCATGCAAATCATTGATGATTGATTAGTGGGGTTTAACGTCCCAAAACCAGCTCAGATTATGAGACGCCGTAATGGAGGTCTCCGGAAATTTCGACCACCTGGGCTTCTTTAACGTGCACTAGCTGACATCGTGCAGCACACGGGCCTCAACATTTCGCCTCCGTCGATATGCAGCCGCTGCGGCCGGGATTCGATCCCATGACCCTCGGATCTGCATGCGAGTGCCATAGCCACTAAACCACCGTGGTGGGGCGGCATGCAAATCATGCCGCTCATGACATGCATGCCATGATTTTCAAGTTGTCATTTATGTTCGTCATGCAGTCATGTTGCAGCATACAAATTTTCGTATACATCCCATTAACGAAACGGCCAGGAGAGCACAAAGTCGTAGGCGGCTAGCTAGCTAGCTAGATACGCTCAATGTAGCCGAAATTCGCCAAGAAATGCTTTGCAGTTAAAAATAACAATGCGGTTCGCTGTATTGAAGAACTGACATGCTAGCGAGTAGCAAGAAGTCATTTCCGGCAGAGATCTCCGGTCGCCCATAGGCGGCATTGCTAGATGGTGCGGAAAGCCTGTTTGGCACGTGCTGGCATGGTCCGGAAAGTTTTGTTGGCCGGCTGTACATTTCCAGCATAGTGTCGTATATGCGACAGGGAACAATGTGTATGATAGCCTATGCAACTCTAGTGTCGTCGTGATACAGTGATCGAACCATCTTTGTTAATTTGAACACCACTGCCAGATGAGTGTGCAGCAGACAACTGCGCTCTTTTCAGGAAAAACTTACCTTAGCTTTTTAATCACAACTTTTACAGAGACAACAGGAACATGTCTGTTCCGAACACAGCTCTGATCTATGACGAAATAGAGCAGCTTTGAAGACAACCAGGACATGCCTGTGCTTGAGAAGAGGGCTCTTGAGAAAGTGGAAACTTTGTGATCAGCTTGTGAACTTAACGTGGCACATGACTATAAAATTTGGCTGAGCTGTATGTTGCAGAATTCAGTGTCCTAGAATGCATTTCTTCGCTAAGCCCTAAGGGTGGTTTAGCACTCCTTTCGGCTGTGGCAAAAGCATTGATATTGGATGTGAGAAAGCCCAGTAAGTTAAAGCTTGCATATTTAAAGCACGCCTTGAAAGGTGAAAAAAAAAAAAAAGTTAACGTTGTCTCTCTTATGGTTCGACCTATGCTGGAATATTCTTAGGTAAGATCTTCTGACCCTGCCTGCGACATGCCTAGACTTGAATCGACAAAAAGCCATCAGGTTCACCTATATTCGCTATGACCAGGTCTCCTTTTGATGCGATCACCATTTATCGCTAAAATGAGTGCAGCTGATGTAGGCCTGCGAGTGCCTTATCACACACAGCACACAAGGCTGTTGAAATGGTGCAGACTCTAGCACTTATCATTCCAAGTTATTCTGCACGTCAAACTCTGCGCACTAAACTCAAAAATACCGTACTGTTTAAGTTTCACTTGGATTGCTTTGACTATTCATTTCTTCCTTGCACTACTGAGCTACGGAACGTCCTTGATGATGTATTCTTATCTCAGTATTGCTATTTTGCTCCATTTCTCTATTGTGAGGTCATTCAACCTAATACTTTGATCTAAGCGCCACTAATTAAAAGGACCCCAAAACAGTTTTACAATTTTGTACAATCGCATTGAGGTAGTAGCGTAAGCCCTTGTATCATTAACAAACCAATATTAGTTCCATGTCCACCTCCAATAATTTGTAGGGTTTAACGTCCCAAAACCAGCTCTGATTATGAGAGACGCTGTAGTGGAGATCTCCGGAAATTTCAACCACCTGGGGTTCTTTAACGTGCACTGACATCGCACAGCACACGGGCCTCAACATTTCGCCTCCATCGAAAATCAGCCGCCGCGGCCGGGATTCGATCCCGCGACCTTCGGATCTGCAGCCGAGTGCCATAACCACTAGACCACCGTGGCGGGGCATGTCCACCTCCAGTGCTCCACAGTGCGATTCCTCCTTTACTGGTTGGCCAGCTATGAGCACTGATGTGGGATGTCATGAAATGTTTCAGCCTGTATTTTTGTGATCACAGGCTGATACATTTAATATTGCAGGCTATGTTCTCAGGTAATATAGCTTTATCCAAACTTTTGTGTCCCATAAACTTTTGCTGTTTGGTGCGCAACTGTGCAACACCAGTGCAGCAATGTAATGTCTCTGTTTAAAGCAGCTCTTACCACTCGTGGCAGCACTATCATATTAGACAGCTGTGCCTACTGACATCGTGTGAACCATTGTAGCCGCTGCCACTGTACAGGCTTGGGCCCCTTCAATCCTGGACGCTATGTCGCAGCTCATATTGAATGTTCCTGTTCATGCAGTTGATTTCCAGGTTCTGAAGTTACATTTTGTACATAGTGCAGTGTGCAAAGTGAACCAATTATGCCGAACACTGCCACCGTCCTTTGTTCAATTTGCACACTGCACTATGTCAATGGAGCACTAACTAGTCCAAGCCTAAGCAAGATAGAGCTACATTTTGCCTGTTCATGCTCATCCCTATTTTAAAGCCAATACCTACATAGGAAGGTGAAAATCCTAAATTACAAGCTATATGGTTGTCCTGAGGTGGCAGGAACTATCTCAGTAACTTGCAAATAATTAATTGCCATATATAAAATCATAGTTGCAATTGTAACCTACAATAGAGGTATGTGTTACCGGTTGCTGAAATTTAAGGCACGAGTAAACCACCTGGCCTCACAAATGTTTAATTGGCAACCTTCAAGCTTCTTGCAGCATTTCCAAGGAAGGTGCTGATACAACAATGTAAAATACATGCAGTATGTATCCACAACTGCAATACACTACCAAATAATTGTAGACATGTAGCATATTTGATCATGTACATGACCATGTGCACATATCACGACTTACTACCTTAATAGCATGTGTGCCATATACGATAACATTGCCAAGCAATGCAAACGTTACGGTTACACCACTGGTAGATGCGAATACAAAATACAAGGTACAATATACTGAAGCCAAGCATTTGGACAAGGTGGTCAATACAAAAGTGTGAGAATAAACAATTACAGCATGTTCACTGTGCAAAGCTGGCCATTGCCATCTCCAGCACTTTTCTAATGAAACAAGTATAAAATAGCACAAATCTATGCTGTAGCATTATCCTGGCTACATTCATTACTACCAAGACAATGTAAAATTAAAGCTAAATAAAGGATGTTTTGCAGAAACAGGTAGTTTGCTACCTAAGTGCTATTGACAACCAGGACACAGATGCATTTTACTACTACAATTACAGCTATTATCGAGCTAGTAACATACTGTAGCAACTGGTCATAGAAACCATGGCAGTAAGCTGCAAGCCATTCAAGTGAACAACTATGCAAGCCTACAAAAGCAGTCTGTTTCGCCAGTTTCTATAATCAGAAGTGCAAGGCAATTAAAAGCAAGCACGGCAGTTGTCAATCTTTTGTGAAGCTGCACAAAAAGACTTGCATTTTACACATTAACAGTGGCAGCATAAAAAATGGCATGTTTCAGAAAAAAAAAAAAAAGGTTATAATCCAGACTAATACATGTCACAAACATCACCATGAACGAGAACTCAAAGGGCCAGACTTTTGTTTGTAGTAGCCAGAGAAAGCCAACATTTTACGACAACAAAAGCACAACAAAAATATTAGTTTTATTAGGAGTGCAGCAATGACAAAGTAAAGGGAAAGAAATGCATCTTGAAAAACAGTCTGCCACTGCAGAGCCAAATCCTCACGAAGGATGTAGGTTCAGCTCCCATTAAGGCAAATTGCTTTTTCGCACACTGTGGGCACGGGTTTGGCTCCCAATAGTGTCAAACAGTTTTTTCTTTTGTCCACAGTCATTTTCCTTCATCTTTTTTATCATTCCTACATTCCACTTTAAATTAGCAAATGATATCCCCTCTGCTTTTCTTGCCTTATAACACTGTGCTTAATAATAAGCACAACACCCATGTATAACATACTGCGAAAGCATATTTCTGTCACATCCCATCATAACAGGTGGGACAGCGCCCACTAAGAGGCATTCAAACCAGCACCTGCTTGAGGTCATGTAATCAGACAACACCAAGCACTCTCTAGAAACTTTTTAATGCTCACAGCATCACATTCACTGCCATAAATAACGTGTCCCAATCATTCATCCAACAACATTCTCACACGTAATACTGTCATCCATGAACATTTCAGGTTTAGTCTATGCACGGACACTTGGACAAATCATATTTATATATGTATATGTATGTATATGTGTATATATATATATAATATATATGTATGTATATATAATATTTATACAGCACTTTGCATACTCAAAATATCATCTGACAGCTTGCTCAAAAACACTGCACCACTTCCTCCATACATAAAGAAAACAAGAGACCTCCAACTGCACGTCCAGGTGAATGTAAAAAGACTAAAAAAGGCACAAGAACATAGCATCACACTAGGTCCATAGAAGTCATAAACTCAAGTGAGGAAAGTTTCACTAGACTAGCCGCATGCACAACATGGCCACAGTTACCATGTCGCACACGTAGCATGTGGAGACTAAGAATGCCTTAGCTTGTAATATCATGCCTCTAGAAAACAGGTGTAACCCATGTTGACAAATACACACACGTATGTCAGGTACAATATATACCAAACAGTCTACAAGCAGGCGTACACATGCACAAGATAAAACAGAAGGGAAACACCGTTCTTGGCTACCAGGCAAACAAACAACACTTCATCCCGTTCCATCCGATCAAGGCACTCGATCGTCAAAAACACAAGCAATGCTGTCTTTGTGGCCAGCAATGTGCCAGAAAACCTGCCACCTGCCATATGCCACAACACCTGCCAGCTATTACAGTCAGGCATGCCTTGAAAGATGCAATTCTAAAACATTAGTCGAAAGATGGCCAAGGCAGCCTGACTCTCTTTTCAAACACTGCCTCTGAATGAAAGTTACCAGAAGGCATCACACTACATATTCCCATGCATATCCTAGGTAACCAGGAAGGCATTCACACATAACATGTACAAACAAAAAATGCCACAAGCTTATTTCTGGCTAGTGTAACAACAAAATAATTGCAAAAGAAAGCAATCACCAAAATGAGTGCATAAAAAAACGCTGCTGGAATTGACACAGTGTTGCTATTTTCTTTTATCTGCTAGAGTGGTTCCCAATGCTCAGAAAAATAAGTGCTGTAGTAAAAAAAGAAAAATGTGCAGCCTGCAGTGCAACCTTAGCCATGTGAAAACATTACAATTATTTTGGCAAGTGCACAAAAGTTGCCACAACTAAATATTGCATCAGAATTATCAGGCAGGCATTCCCTACAAGTAGTATATTGAAAATGAAATGCAAATATCAGTTCTGCATTCTAGCAAACACACATTACATAAAGCTCATCTGTGTGCATTTAAATGCACATGCGGAAGTTTTGTTGTGTTTGTGATAAAATTAATCATCTTCCAATACGAACTTGTCACATAAATCAGGTGAACACAGTGCCAACTCCAAGAGATGCAGCAGGTGACTGCATCTATTGCATATCACGGTTTCAAGTGCAGAGCTCTGCTGGACATATAAAACTTTTCACACGATGACCAAAACACCAATAAAGGATAGGCTTCTTATCATCACAATAAATTGTCAACCATAAGGCCACATATACAAGTGGCATCACACATTACAAAAGCTCCGGAGCTATGGAAGCTCTCCTGGGGCATAAAACATAAAACCTATTTTCTTGAAAAACAACAACAAAGAGCAAATCGACAGCAATGCCACAGAGTATAAAAAAAAATTTTATGACAGCTTTATGGTGAGGTTATGTATAAGATGCGCTTATGGATTCTCTCTCTGTTTCAAGTCATATTTCATGGTATGGAAAAAGAAGAAAACATCAATAGAATACAGGAGAAAGAAGAAAACCTGTGTCCTCATGCTTCTGCCCACAAGAGCACAGTAATAATGCTTTATCTCAACCACAATGCTGTCACAGAACCAGAAGACATTCACACTCCACAACACATGATCATGTGGTTCTAAAATGGGATAGCGCAACCTTTAGGGAGAGAGAAGAAAGAAAAGATCAACAATGTTCGAGAAGGATCGGGTTGCACACAGACGACGTCTGCCAGCTTCATATTTCACGTCGATGTTCATGCTTGGAGACGAGCACCTCCAACAGCCGCATCCGAGCCTTGACATGCTGCAAGATAATCGAAATTATTGCAAGCACTTTGCCAGACCACATGAGGTTCTTGTTTCCTTTTGAGTGTAAGTGCTTAAAAAAGCAGCAAAATCAGTAAGAAACATCCAGAAACATCCAGTAAGAAACATCAGTAAGAAACATCCTCAGTATTCCAATTGCTTAATTGGAACAACAGGCTCTTAAACTTTGCTTTTTATAATTTAGATAAGGCAAAGAAGTTTGTTAATCAGAGCAATAAATTTACAGCAGATTCTAAAGGATGCATCCCAAAGCAAGGCCAACATGACACAACAGGCATAAGATTGCAAATATCTTGTTTGTACAGAAAATTAAGCAATCCAATGAAGTAACATTTCTACTAACACCTTGATAGAAATAGTAACCCATGAGAAGGATGCTAAATGTCCTGCTGGTACAAGCAGTGATGCTTATTTTTTATAAATACAAGCTTGTCATTACCAGCATGCTTTCAATAAGATGTAGGGCCTTACCTTGTATTCGCAGTACACAGAGTCCATTGGGGCCTTATCTTCCTTTTGCACTTTCCTAAATGAAAAAGGAGAAGGAACCTTTAGTATGTATATCTCTGCTGCTGTAATCAGATAAAGATTTGAAACAAGAGACAGTGTATTTTCATGCGCAAATATTCATGTCGACCACTTTTTGCTTCGTTTAAGGGTAACACTAAAGGAAGACACGATTCCAACTATGTTAGTAAAAAACCTCCCAAAATACCAAAAACACCACTCTTGCCATGGCAAGGTGTCAGGCAAAATAGAAAATGTGAAGAAAAAAAATTGTGGGACCCTTAAGCTTTGCCTTTAAGAGTTGAACACGATAGCGAAATCCGGCCCCTAGTGTGCACTTCAACCACTCAGTGCATACTTATTAATGTGTTACACACACACACACACGCAGACACAGACACAATGGCATTTCGCATGGCCTCCGAGATGGCGGGCGCGCCCGCCATCTCGGAGGCCATGGTAGTCAAGACATGTTTTTCACAATGTCTCACAGATGGCAGCACATTATCTAATGTTTGCTGTTTGCTTTATATGTTCAATAAAGTTTATTCCTCCTCCTCCTTGCCTGATATGTTTTCCACTAGATGGACATAGTTGTCCATTTTTGGAGCTGTTTGAAAGTTCGTGTTTTTAGCGGCGATGGGTGCACTATCCCGGAATTTTGAAGCATGACGTCGCGCAAAAAATGTAGTTTGATGGCCCCGCCAATGAGCCTACAAATCGCCGAATGGGCTCATTTTTGTCGCGACACCTGCCGAAAAGTGCGTTAAGGAGACTTCTTCCACTACATGACATTTATGTAGTATTTTTTTCCGAAGCAGTTGCAAGTAACATCGTGGCTTTGTGGTAGGACACCTGGTTGCCACGCAAACGGGCCCGGGTTCGATCCTCAATGGGACCGGAGATTTTTATTGTTTATTTTATTTGCATATTTCTCGATTTTTCGGTCACGGAGAATTTTTCGCTCACAAGCGACGCTGTCACCGACGGCGGAATTTCTGCGAAACGAGCTCTCTAATACTATCGAGTTAATAATAATAATAATAAATACAGGAAGTGATGCCACCAGTTAGCATGATGCCACATTTTATCGCCATCTGCTACAGCTTACATAATTATTTATAGATAAAAGAGACTTATACGTTGTGTTTTAATTCATCGAGCCAGCGCTTGAAATTGCAAATTGTAAGAAATTTCACTGGACCAGAGTGGCCAAAACACACAAAAAGATCGTAATCTATGGCATTACATTGACATTAAAAAGGCAGAGGTTTTAGTACAAAGTTGAGAAATGATGCTTTCTCCTTCATTTTGTCATTTAAGGGGGGACACTGGTCTTAGAAGGCCGAAAATTGCAAAAAAAGATCGACTTTTTGAAGCTGACATTTTTGGAATCTCTATCTACTTTTGCACAAATTGCACAAATGTGCAAAGTTCCTAGCTTCTCTTCTCATTATTTTTGCCGTAAAATTAATTTGTAACACCAATATGAGGTGTGTCTGAGCGCTAATTGTTGCTAAATTGATTTTGGCCCTTCGCTTGTTGCTTCTTCTCAAAATTGTGGGACCCTTAAGCTTTGCCTTTAAGAGTTGAACACGATAGCGAAATCCGGCCCCTAGTGTGCACTTCAACCACTCAGTGCATACTTATTAATGTGTTACACACACACACACACACGCAGACACAGACACAATGGTATTTCGCATAGCCTCCGAGATGGCATCTCGGAGGCCATCGTAGTCGAGACATGTTTTTCACAATGTCTCACAGATGGCAGCACATTATCTAATGTTTGCTGTTTGCTTGATATGTTCAATAAAGTTTATTCCTCCTCCTCCTTGCCTGATATGTTTTCCACTAGATGGACATAGTTGTCCATTTTTGGAGCTGTTTGAAAGTTCGTGTTTTTAGCGGCGATGGGTGCACTATCCCGGAATTTCGAAGCATGACGTCGCGCAAAAAACGTAGTTTGATGGCCCCGCCAATGAGCCTACAAATCGCCGAATGGGCTCATTTTTGTCGTGACACCTGCCGAAAAAAATGCGTTAAGGAGACTCCTTCCACTACATGACATATTTATGTAGTATTTTTTTCCGAAGCAGTTGCAAGTAACATCGTGGCTTTGTGGTAGGACACCTGGTTGCCACGCAAATGGGCCCGGGTTCGATCCTCAATGGGACCGGAGATTTTTATTGTTTATTTTATTTGCATATTTCTCGATTTTTCGGTCACGGAGAATTTTTCGCTCACAAGCGACGCTGTCACCGACGGCGGAATTTCTGCGAAACGAGCTCTCTAATACTATCGAGTTAATAATAATAATAATAAATACAGGATGTGATGCCACCACTTAGCATGATGCCACATTTTATCGCCATCTGCTACAGCCTACATAATTATTTATAGATAAAAGAGACTTATACGTTGTGTTTTAATTCATCGAGCCAGCACTTGAAATTGCAAATTGTAAGAAATTTCACTGGACCAGAGTGGCCAAAACACACAAAAAGATCGTAATCTATGGCATTACAGTGACATTAAAAAGGCAGAGGTTTTAGTACAAAGTTGAGAAATGATGCTCTCTCCTTCATTTTGTCATTTAATAATGGCCTTGCAATCGTGAAAGTAATGGCAATTGAGCTCGGAAAGAATAATTTATCTGTCTAAACTGATCTGTCAGCATGTGCATCTTAGTAAGGAGAGGTATCTTGAAACCCTAACATATAATCTCTGGAGGACTCGCACTTGCTGCAGCTCTACTGCTTAATTATGTCACCTCAGTAATGCCCAGATCATTTACTCAACTCATGCACATAGATTGATTTAAGCATGGATATCTAACCAGAATACATTACCAAAATGTTTACTGGTATGTTACACAAACACATTCACTCACAACGTTTTAGCCAAAGGAGCTTCCATGCAAACATGAAATCATTTGCACAGGTCTACATTTTCCTACCAGTTCCTCAGGAGCACCAACAACAGTGAACACATGAAACTGCAGTACCCTAGAGTTCATAAAATAAAGCTCATATATATGTATATGCAGGACAAGGGATGCAGCAGCCTTGACCAGTCATTGAGCGCCCTATGCATATGGTGACAAACACCATAAACACCACATAATTTCCATGAATTTTTAATTTAGACAGTCAAAGTTCTTTCCAACCAACAATTCTTGTCCACAGGTACAGCTTTACAATAATTTAAAGAATGAGATAGGAATCAAACAGGGCTTCACAAAGTTGTACCCTCACTCATTTTGCCGGCACAGACTAAGAAAGGTCAGAGGAAAACCTTTCGTTCACTACGTAAAACACACTCTGAGAACAAGAACAGGGCATAATTAATTTAATCTTGGGAGGAAAGAAATGCAAGCAAGGAGGGTGTGTGGGTACATTCTAGATGCCATTCCACTCGTGCTTTCCCTCCAGGAGAAAAATGCTTCAATAAAATGTGAACTGCAGGCAAAAGCTTTCCTTATTTTTGAACTACAGCTAAGTAGCATAATTGTACAGATGATCAGCTGACTGTCAAAGGCTTGCAGTCCTGCAAGGTACCTATAACATGTGCACTTAAATGCAATGTCATGAACAGTCACAACGTTACAAATCAAGAATGCTGAGGAACTGTGCTCTGACGATAATCTGAACAGAAAAGCTTGGTAAAAGGTATACACTCTGCTGAAGTGCACAGGAAGAGGAAACAGTATCAGTTCCTTTTATCACAGAATCATGCCACACATGCTGTCTTCATGCACATGTGTATCACCTTTGTTTGTAGTATTTGTATACTTATTTCTATTCTGTAAGACTCAGTTTAATTACACATGTAGTTTTGGCATCTTGAAGATAAACTGAGCACACAAAACTTAATTTTAAAATAAAAAGGTTGGGGGGGGAGGAGGAAGGAGCAGCAATATTTTAAATTGAGCCTCCAAAATAACTATACTGACGAAAACAACATATATATTTACCTCCCAGTTTGCTTCTGGAATTCCTCCTCAAATTCTCTCAGCAACTTGCGAAGCCGGCGCTTTTCAAGCTTCGATTGCTGCTGCTGTTGAAGCAGCTCCGCCCTGTAAAAAAATACAACCTGTTAAAGCCATGTACAGCTTCCATTGCAAAAACAATTGATCAGCTGTAAGTTGTAATGAAGGCATTTTGGAGAAAAAGGAAGTAGCAAAATCTCAGAAGCATACTGGTGTTGATTAGTGCACATTCCTCGGTGGTTGTGTGTACTTTAGTACAATGGTTTTCTACCGAGTTAAAATGTGCAACTTGAATAAAATGCAACACATATTGCCTACATGATGCTGGTTTCCCCTAATTATTCGTGTGCAGTGCATCACTTACTAAGCTGATGCTATTAATGTGCTGGCATGTTTGTTGCACCCACTTTGCATTGGAGGTGCCTGCTCAGCAAAATTTTTTTCATGCCTGAGCCGCTCATGACCATACACGAATGCAGTGAGTACAGTTAAATCCTTTTATACGAGACACTGATATAAGAGACAATTGGGTTAACAACGTTTGGTCAGATTATTGGCTGCCCTACCTCTCCCATTAGCTGGACCTCTTTTGTAAAAGACATGCTCCTAAAAACAATTGCTTACAAAGGGCACAATATCAGTAAATTTCGGTGAATAGTCTTTCCTGTAGCAGATATCCTCACTATAAATTCAGCACTCTTCGCTGATAACTGCAGTTAAGCCACTAAGAAAGCAAGAGAAATGATAACCATGTAATGCAACAAGATTGTGGTGGAAAAGACATGAACTCTGTATAGAGTCGCGCAGTCCACGAAACAAACCTCAAGCAAATGGTATATAATAAACCCTTTTCAACATCCTGGACCCTTCCCTGGTGGTCAGTTTAGTTGTAATGTGCCTACACTGAGGGAAGGGTTGATCAGAAAATGAAAACCTGGTACCCTACTTATAAGAGACCACTCATATCAAGGTCAGAAAGTGCACCCTCTCACAAAGGGGTTCAGCTGTATCTCACTGGGCCAACATGGCCGTGGCAGCACCATTTCGTTTCTGCAACTGACGCATACTTACACTCTTTGCACAAGAACGCAGCAGACAGTGTTATAACGCACTTCAAATGTCATATTTAAAAGCATGCAGTACACTTACAACAATGCTATGCCATCATAACAATACAGTCGACTCTCGCTACAACGAAATTGACGGTGCGCAGAAAATTTTTCGTTGAAGTGAAAATTTCGTTGCAGTGAAATCGAAAAAATATAGCTGACCTGAGCTGGTAGAACAATGACACTTTTATGCCTCAATCTTGCGCGCGGCAAGCCGTATCACGGCGGTAGTCGGAAGGGTTCGGAAACCGCGAGTACTGAAACCATACCTGCCAAGCTTGGAGAAACGGAATCCAGGAGATTTACGTATTTACTCAATTCTACTGCGCCCTCGATAGTAACGTGCACCCGTTTCCCGCGACAAAAAAAAGTGACACATCGATTGTAACGCGCACCGACGAAAAAAAAAATGTCCTTAGTAATCAACCTTCTCAGATTCATAAAAACAAATGTCGTACTCGCGTAATGAACACACTCGCATAATAAACAGACCGCCGACTTTGGACCCCTGCGGTCCCTCGAACGACCGCGCTGTGGCTTTCCCGCTTCACTTGATCCGCGGCGTCTCGAAGACGTTTGGCGTGCCGATTCATAACTCCTGCGTCCCGAAAAAACTGCCGCATGTTGCCGGGCCTAGCCACGTGCAAGCGGCGGTGACATCATTTACTCGGAGTGCTGCGTTCCTGCGTGCTGTCGCAGTTCCCTCATGCCCGCTGCCGCGTGCTGCCATGCATGCTGCGCAGGCTGGCGCAGCTAAGCTTAAGCATGATCGGGGCGTAGTCCCAGAGATTGCCGCGATGCAATCTCGGACGTCATGCAGCGCGCACTACTGAGAGGCTCAGGCTCAGCACAGATATGAGGGAAAAACGCGATGATGAGCCGTTTTGCGTGCGGTGACGAGAAGCATCTTTTCCCCCGTTACGGCCACCCGCGAACGCTACCGAAAGCTGCTGCGGCTCGGCGTCTCAGAGATTGCATCGGCGACGTAGCGACTTCAATCAGCCGCAAGACGGTCAAGCCGGCGTGGTGAGTATTGTCGGCCTATGCATCATGTGCGCAAATGCACCGGCGGCGACATAGAAACTACAGAAACTGTGCGCGTCAAAGACCGCCGCACCGCTGGTTCGCTTTTCGCCGGTGACCGTTCGACAGTGCCCGAAGCACGTCGGCGTCCATTTTGATGCCGACGGCGATATGGTAACGTCGTCGTTCGTTCGCACTCGATTCTAACGCGCGTACGATTTTGGACCCGTTTTATCGGAAAAAAGGTGCGCGTCAGATTCGAGTAAATACGGTACTTAACGGGAGGAGGGGCTGCTTGAACGAATTAAAAAAAGAGTTGTCGACCGTGGTGGAGGAATTATCGCAATGATATGGACACTGTCCGCGAGTTTTTGCAGTCGCGGTTTTTCTGTACGAAGTCCAACTCGATAACACCGCCCGCGCATCGTACGCTCTACGCGCGAGTAAAAGCGCGCTAACGCTGTGCACGAACGCGGCTGAAGCAGAGATGAAACGACCCGGCCGTCTCCGCCGAACGAACTGAACAATGCGATAACATCGCACCGCGCGTGATAGCTGTCATCGCTTGCTTCTCAAGCAGGGAGGAAATGTCCAGCCCTTCTTTCTTCGGGCGAAGGACCAAAAGGGGCGCTGGTGGGAGAGGGGCGGTGGCGCGTGCTATCTCGACAGACATCGGTAGACGGCATCGGTAGACATCGGCAATCAACCGCGCAATCAACAGCGGCCGTTTCTGGTGGTGCCAACACGCGATTTCGACTTTATAGACGTATTTTTATCATCTGAAATGCACCAAAATATTTCGTATTGTGTTTGCAGCATAGAAAATCGAATTTTCGAGACTGGAATTTCATCGTCAAATTTTGTTGAAGTGAAACGGCACAAAAGAATCTGTTCGCTGTGGCGAACATATTTATGCATTGACTCCTATGGACTGCTGATGGGGATCCGAGAATTTTTCGTTGTACCGGAAATTTCGTTGAAGCGGCGTTCGTTGTAGCGAGAGTCGACTGTACTACACGTTCAGAACAGAAGCAGCTGCCCTATTTTTCTGGGAACAAATACACTTGCTGCTTGCAACGACTGCAGGACTGCACATGCCAAAGTTGTTTGGGCATGGCACAGCGCAATTTTTCTCACTTTTCATATTCTGGTACAGTTTGGTGTGGAACGCTAAGTTCCTATACAGCTGCAACAAATGGTGAAGGAGCCTCACCGCTGTATGTCTGACAAATGCAGTGCCTGTACCATGAACACAAGGATAACTGGCACTCACAGAGGAAGCTCATGCAGATTGGAATCGCTGCACTTGTCCAGCACCATGGGCACCTGCTCAACCACTTCTTTTTTGCTTGTGACCGGCTCTTCTACATCATTGATTGCCTCACTTTGTGCCATTGCAGAAATGGGAGTCACATCTTCTACGACTTCTTCGAGCTCCTGCACAAGTCAGAGAACACACAGTTATACAGCAGTGAATAGAAGCTTCTACAAGAACAAAAGGTTTGCTTAATGGGCAAGACCACCATGCAAAATATACAAATTTGAAGAAAATTTTGGACAGTAAAATTATTTGTTGAAAACCAACACTAAACTTCAATTTCAGATTCTAAAGGTTCTTTCCCCCTTAACCTTTGGTAGTACTCTATCCTCAACTGGCATGCTTTGAACAACTTAGCGTTGTGTGAAAAAGGCAGGCTGTTCAGGGACACGGGAAGCGAACCTGGGGCGGGGACCGGGGCTGTGGGGAAGTGAAGTTCATGGCGACGTGCTCCAGGATGGGCTGCAGCTCAGAGTCCTTGCCCTTGGCCAGGGGGTTCCTGCCCACCAGGCGCTTTACACTCCGGTAACGGTCATACAGTGGCCGCATCAGGTTGCGATCGGCGCGTCGTGAGGGGCGGCCATGCACACTTTCAAAGCGCAGTAGCGCCTTCTGCAATGCCAGCTTTTCCTCCAGCACTTGCTCACGTGTCATGTCCTGTGAGGACAGGAAAAAAGAAAAGAAGTTGAAACAGTCATGCAGAACATTATCATGGCACAGAATCACAGAGGCAAAACAATGGTGCCTTGAAACTGCATTCTCCCTCCTTTGCCTCCGCCTCCCTTCCATTCTGGTTTAGGACTAAGCATTTCTCCCCCTCCCCCTGCACATGAGGATGGCACGCTCTCAGGTATGCTTTCTCCCTATTTTATACCGTAAAGCATGCAGGATGCAGTAAGATCTTATTATTGCGTTTGGACCTTGTACAGACTACCACAAAAATGCCATTTACGAGTGCTTGCTTGGAGTGTCCCAGTAACTGCTATTGCAATAAAAACTGCAATACACTAGACCGCATTGGGTTATACAGGTGCTGAAAACTGCAATATACTAGACCGCTTTGGGTTGATACAGGTGCTGACATGGAACCAATAGTACACGTACTGTACAACATTCCAGAAACTATGTGAATCAATTTTTTCCCCAACCTTCATATTTAAGGAGTCGGTGAAGCTGCCCATAATTCAGCTACCTCCTTAGCGCTACTACCAAACAAAGATCTTTTGTCTTCTGGTACTTGCTTTGAAGGCTGAAAGCCAGCACACAAGGAGATTGCGGCAAGGGACACAATTGCAAGTAGTCATGCGGAACACTTCCAAGATGCCACTTTCTTGGTGCATTCAGTAACGTCAATATAAACACATTCCCTGCAATCTCATTAACAAATAGAATGGTGTGGTGAAATTTAGTCACTGCAAGTAAAGGTGGATCACTGGTAGCTTACATCCACACTGTCTGGACGCTGAGCAGCCCTGCGCTTTTCAGCCAGGGACAAAAGGGTGTCATTCAGCGCTCTCTCCATCATTTGGGTCGGCTTGGCTGAGCCATCGTCCATATCACACAGCCCTCTGAGAGAGTCCCGACCCCATGTTGAAAAGCTAAGGTAGGCAGGCTCCGGAAGGCTATTTTCCTCCTTCACATCTGCATTTTAAAAAAAATACAGATGAGCGGTGTATTTCAAGAGGCTATAAGAAAAATAACAGCTCTTCATAGTGCTTGAACATGAGTAATGCATAAATTATTGAGCTGCAGAGCTCACAGATTAGAAAAGCACAGAATGTGCACTTTCCGAATGCATGTTTCTTACTTAACGATAGGGATTAAAAAAATTCAAGCATTACACCTGTAGTGAGGTCAGGTACCCAAGTGAACATTGCAGAAAGATCACCGTGATGGGCCACTTCCTAAAACAATATCTTTACAACCTTGAGTGCCTACTTTTTGTTCACATCGGTGACATGTACCGAAAACATCAGATGATTACTTGTAAATTCAAAACAAAAGTCCACTCACTTTTACATACTTCCTACATGTTTCTCGTTAAAATGTTAAACCAAGTGCTGCCAAAAATAACTACCATATTTGCATGATTCTAATGCATACCTTTTTTCTGATAGGTGAGCCCAAAAAATGCCTGTGCGTTAGAATTGAACGCGAAATTGAAACCACATCTGTGGTGTTTGCCCCATCAGTGGGGACAGATGCAGTGTCATAGCCATAGAAAAATGTCGGTGCCCATGGCGGTGGAATGCATTTCGTTGGGAGTTCATGCTGGTTAGTTTCATGCTCGACTGCAACTGGTTTGCACTGTATTTGTTCCAAATTGAGCGCAAATGGTAGCGCACCAGTGTTATCACTCATTTCAAAAGAAAGGCATTCTATGTGCTCAAGATATCCACACCGCTTCTCGTGCCCAAGGCCTGTGAGCACGAGTAATGCTGGTGTCACAAGGGCACTGTTCATTGTGGTCAACGCTGATCCACATCCTAATTACTGATTGCAATCAACCATGGTCACAGCTACATAGTCCAGGCTAATATGGATTGAGTTAGCTGCTAATGCCACATAAATAGCGACTAAAAGTGCCCATGTGCAGAGAGCACTACGACATCCAGCTGCACGTCAACAGGTAAAAGTTTCCAAGGGCTGAAAATGGGAAAATAGACAGAACTCGAAAACAAGCTTGCAGGCTTTCTTCAGCAACTTCCCATAGGCCGAGCCTATCACGTCAACATGCAGCGCAATTGAAGCATGCGCGTAAGTGATCTCAAAGCAATAAAAATAGATTGCAACAGAAAATGAACTGCTGGAAATTATAAATTTAGTACTCAGTAAAGGCAAGTAATATTCATCTCTTTCTTTAGAACACCAACACAGTGACAACCCACAGTTAAAAAACAACACATTCAGGTGCATTTTCATTTTGAACCTGCGAAAACTGGGTGTGCGTTAGGTTAGAGGGTGCATTAGATTCGTGCAAATATGGTATTTCTTCCAAAGCTACTCATCTACACATTAAATACAGCATGCACCTTTTGCAGAGCCGTGAACAAAAATTATCACCTGGCTTGCTTGAATTTCTTTTCTTGGAAGCTTTGCGCTCAGAAATTTCTAATCAAGAATGCTATGTCACGCCAATAGCCCAAGCACTGTTTATGACCAGAAAGTACTAGGCACATGGTGTAAAAAAGCAAGGAAAGGCAGACAAGATAATTATTGTTGCAGAACAAAAAATTCCTGAAAGTGTTGTTAGTGTAGAATGCAAATAATCGCATGACAAACACAAGTTACTTACTCTTCAAATCCTTTCGAAGCTTGTTAAGCTCAAGCAAGGTCCTCTTCATTTCAGCATGGTTCATCTTTTCGGCATGAGATGGCTGTGAAGTAACAATTAGGCACAATTAGACTGAGAAGGCCATTGTTTGATGAGCAGGCAGACAAGTTAATCCACAATCAAATTTCACCAACAAGAGTTCTTTGACAAGTTGCGCACATCATAAGGGCCTACAATTATTAAAAATTTTGAATATCGAATCATCTAGTGTCCCACTTGATTCAATCTTCAAATTGAACAGCCATTACCTGTAAGCCCAAATATTTTTCAAATGGCTGTAGAATATTTCAGAAGAGTTAAATGCACAGAGATAAATGTAAAATTAATGTAAAAATTAGTTTCCTAGCCAGTGATGTATTATAGAACATGAGGGCTTATGCAGTTGAGCAGGCTGCAGGACATTACTGGCTATACAACTGTCATTTGCACTTTTTGTACAGTTCTGTGGATACAAAAAGCCTGCTTATTTCCTCAAAATGCCATATTTGTTTTCAGTACTGGAGTTACGAATACGAGGGTGTGAACATTAATTGACATCAAATGTAAAAACAGCTGTTAACTATTCAAGAATTATCCAATAGTACTCTATATTTGGTTCAATTCCCTTCTGGTACTATTTGGTTCATATTTGACTTGGTCTCAAAAATCCCTATTTGCACACTCCTGCTATAATATATGCCTACAATAACAGAGCCGCCAGATCCTTAGACTTTTTCATAATATGCCTCAATATTATCAGTAGTTCAAGATTGCTATACGTGTGCAGACACGCTGCTGAAAATACAGTAACCAGTTGCAATTACAACCTCAAAGTGGTAACCAACATTTGCTCTAGAGTAACTGATTACTTCCTGTGTTACTTTTTATACAGCTTATTTATTGTGGCAGCACATAAATAACATAGTGTGGCATAAATGGCGAGGCAGCCAGTAAATCATGTCACAAAAATCACTACCCACACATGCTTGCCTCAAATCTTCATCAAAGGTTACCATATTTACTCGCGTAATGTACGCACTCGCATAATAACCACACCCCAAACGTTAGTAGCAAAATTCACCATTCTTTTTTATCTCCCGCATCATAAACACATCCCCTAATTTTGAACCCCTGTAGTCCCACAAACGGTATTGCTTTGGCATTCTCACTTCACTCGAACCGGGTTCACTTGATCCACAGTGTTCAGGAGCCATCCAGTGTAGCGATTCAGAACTCCCGCATCCCAATAAAACTGCCGCACGTTGCTGAGCATAGCCACATGCAAGCAGCGCTAACATTGTTCACTCACACTGCTGCATTCCTTTGTGCTATCTCACTCCCCTCATACTCGCTGCGGCATGCAGCCATGTGTGCTGCATAAGCTGTCGTAGCTAAGCCTAGGCACAGTCGTGGCATGATCTCGGAGAATGGCATGATACAACCTTGGACATCATGCTAACACGCAAGACTGAGAAGCCCAGCAGAGATATGAGGGAGAAATGTGATGATGAGCTGTTTTGAGTGCAGTGGTGGGAAGCATCTATTCTTACATTATAGCCACCCGCAAATGCTACCAAATTGTGACACAGCTGGGCATCTCAAAGACTGAATCGGCAACGTAGCCACGTAGCAACCTTGGTTGGCCGAAAGCTAGTGTGACGAGGATCATTGGCCTATGCATCGTATGCGTCGTGACGTCGTTACATGCGGGACCTGCAGCAACATAAATATAGAAACAATACACGGCAAAGACCACCGCATGGTGCTTGTTTGTTTTTTCGCTGTTGACCATTTAGCATCGCAATTTTCCAGTTTTGCAGTGCTGTGAGCGAACCAAGCGTTAACGGAATTGAAAGGCTATCACACTGAAACAAGACAGCTGTTGCACTGGGTGCTGGGTCGCATGTTGCTGAGGCCACCAGCTCTTTTTTACCATTTTTTAAAATAAAACTTCATCGCATGCATGGCTCTAAGTGTTACCGCGGGTCGCAATGCTGTCTTTTTTGCGCATGAAAATGTCTTGCTCACCCCGAAAAAGTTTTTATAAAATGTACGCCACATAAAAAACACACCTCCCCCCAACTTTGCTTCTGTTTTTCCAAAACAAAGAGTGCGCATTATGCCAGTAAGTACGCTATTTTAGTAGTACGTGCTACTGTGTCAATTTTTAAAGCGGCGCAGTAAAGTGTAATCGATGAGAAGTAATCCATTACTTGTAGCATGTTACATACAAGTCTGTATGTGCTAAGAGTTTCACAGTCTTCATTTGCATCTAGCTTTAGGTAAAATCTAATTTTTAATGCAGTCATTCGTTGAATAAGTTTTTAAAGCAAAATTCAAAGGGACCACTCTAATTGAGATGTACAACAACAGCAGCTTGACCTAGTCCACTGAATTACTGCACATATAATGGTACCATTTCTGGCTGCTGTTATGTGAATACACTTTAGAAATACAGTAAGATCGTTATAATGAAGTCAAAGGGGGAGCCATAATTATATCATTATATACATTAGTTTTTTATAGCCAATATCTGATGTTTATGGGAATTCCAAGGGGAATTACAATTGTTTTGTTATATGCATTAGCTCGTAATATCCCACTTTGTTACAACAAAGTTCCACTGCATATACTTTTCTGACCCAGATCATTATACAGGTGAATTTATGGAGTAGTATGCTTGTTTACGGTGTTCCTGAAGAACAAATTCTGTCAACTCTTGTAAGTAAACAGTCCATATTTTTAAGTAAAAAGGCTCCTCTTTGTATTCCTAAGCAAAAGTTAATTATCTTAGGGATTAGACAGGCAATATTTCTCAATGCAAGGTCTGCAATAAGAAAGAAACAATACAGTATGACATTGCATTTGTTAATGAACAGCCATTTTTAAAATACATTCTTGATGTTTCACATTACTGCATAATCCATTCCATTACAAATTTTAGCAAACATTTGCACACATACCCTATATCCATGTTCCTTTTCGAAATTTTCTTCAAACTGCTTTACTTTCTTCTTCAACCCTGAAAAATAAGAGTATGTCACATACTCTGCTTCTCACAAAATGGACAAATTGAAGAACATGTACATTAGTGCTTCTGTAATATGATACTCACAATGGACTCTCTTGGACAGTTGCTTTACAGTTGTTTGGCTGGCTTCTTCATCCTTAAAGTTCCTGCAATTAGAAGCATCCTGATATACTTGTTGACGCATAACATATGCCTAAACCAACTCATGCACATCCTTGTTGGCAACAATCTTTCGGTATTGATACCTCAACATGATGACCAAACTTGTGGCAACGAAACTGGTTGCATATCGTACATGACACAATGAAATGAATTTGCGACGTAGTAGTGCCACATACACATCAGGGCCAGGAAAAAAATAAACAATGGGGTGTCTGCGCCAGGAAGGAGGACACACACTGCGCCAAGGTTACCAGGTATGTTAATTTACTATGAGCATTTCCTTTTACACCATAACACCAGAGGCAATTATGCTGATGCAGTATTCATGTTCCAGCAACTGCCCTATTGTCCATCATATAAAAGGTACACAAGTCTGCTGCTTGCACCTGGTGGCATGCAAGTCTACATGTTCTCTTACAACATTAGCAATGCCAATCGATTTCAGGTGCAGCAATCAACCACTCTCACATTTGTTACCACATAGATAGCACTGCGCTTACACCTGTCTTTCATACAGTACCCAATGTGGACATCATTCAGTTACCAAAAATTGGTGCAAGTTGGAAAAGCATTTCTCTTTATTGCTAATCATCTGAGCTACTACTGATTTTTCACTGACTGCAACACCAGTGACACACAAATATATTGCTCTAAGCTAGCGAAGAGAGAAAGGTGAAGTATTGTGTTAGAATAGCAGAGAAAGGAGAAGCATAATTCTAGGCGGGTAGCATGCAAGTGAAATGCATTGACTCTTTGCCAAATAAGCTGCAAGATAAACCATGCAACCAGTAAGACTTTCCCTGCAGAGTCTGCACAGTCATGGACAATTAAACCTCTTAATGACTGTCAATGAGTACAGATGTCAAGAACAACACAGTCATGCTGCGAATCTATGCTAACTATGCTCATGCTATTTCATGTGGTTGCTAACCCTGACACTAGATGGATCTACATATTCATGTTGTGCTACTTGCATCTTGCCTTTTGTTATGTAACCGCCACTGAAAAAAAAGAACCTCACTTATAACATGGCTGCTTCCTCCCCAAAAGAGAATGAAAGCACATGCAAAAGAACATGTCTTTACAGCTCCTCATCCGATGACTGCTCTGTAGAATTGAGATTCCAGATATTAGGTAGGCACACACATCCCCGTTATGATGTTTCCGTCTCGCCTTTCATTTTGTTGCTACCTCTGACACCTCCGTGGCTTGCCTCAAAGCCTACCATGCAAACTTGGCCTACAAGCTGCACTGGGAGTTCTAGAATCGCATCAATTTACATGCACATGTTTTTTTTTTCCAATTAGGTTAGACTCCCTATCTATTCTCTAACCTCACTGTGTACATGGTCCTGCAAATGCTTGCTCATCTGCAAGACACTATGATCATGCAGTGAAGTGTTCTTCAAACTACCGTCTTACAATATGTGTGAAATAAAAGAACCAAACTTGCAGTAACGGCACAGTTTCACTCAGATAAAGAACCTCTGAGAGGTCAGAAACAGAATATATTCCAGCAATATTGCTATGATTTTCTGTTTCCTTCACATTCGCGAAAGGGTTAAAATGGGAATGAGTCAGGGCTAACCAAGGCACATTCTTTCATTTTTGCTTTTTTGAATACACATAATAATGCCATGATCTCAGACTCGAGCGCATATAGTGAGACCTATAAAATGTTATATTGTGGCTGTAAAGATAGTGAAGTGATGCTGCGTGCTCTTTGATCTTGAAGTATTACTTCTGAAAAACATTGTGCAATGAAGAAGTTCCATGTACTCTGCGTTTCATACATCTGTGAATGTACGCTTCAGGATTTCACAAAAATCACACAGCATTCCTGCTGCTGACTTTGTTCTCTTTTCTATCTAAAAAACTTTGTGCCTATACTGAATATAAGTTTGAGAGGTTAGGTGGCATAATTTGTGAAAGGTTGGTAAGGGTACGTATCGGCTGCCCTATTCCAACTTCTTCCCAACTGTCGAGCATTGATTCCCCTTTCAGGAGTCCTACTTTCATAACAGGGACACAGAGAAACAGAGTGGACAGCTTTCATACCGAAAAAAAGACTGCTGGGCGACGGTTCCCTCACGCGTTTCTAAGACCCGCGTCCCCACTTAACTGTAGCACAGTGAGACAGCGAAATTGAAGATACGCAGCCTCTTTAACAACAAGAACTTTGCTAGGTGACGCTATTATATACAAGCATGCTTACGATTTCAGGAATTCATCTTGCTCAACCGGCGGAGATGGAGGAAGGTTTGGATCCAGGTGGAGGCTGCAAATTTAACAAATATGAAAACAAGTGACTTTTGCCATGTTGTGTGACACACATTTATAACTGATCCCTGACCAGACAGGTAAACATGTAAATTTTATTTCTCTAGCATCAATCCAAATAGTACTGGCTGATTGCCCTTACACACTGAAACTCCAAAAGTACCAACTATGAAAAAGTTGTGCCACTATATACGTGTTGTTTTGTGGGGTTTAACATCCCAAAACCAGCTCTGATTATGAGAGACGCCGTAGTGGAGGGCTCCAGAAATTTCGACCACCTGGGGTTCTTTAACGTGCACTGACATCGCACAGTACACGGGCTTCAACATTTCGCCTCCATCGAAATGCAGCCGCCGCGGCCGGGATCCACTATATATGGCAAGAATGCAGAAGGCAGGCTAATACATCATGCAATGAAAGCATGCCATTAAACACAGGCACCAATACCACCTACCACTATGAGAAAGGCAACAGTTTGTATTAACACAAGTACAGTACACTCCCTTTAAGACGAACTCGAGGGGACCATGACAATTTGTTCATGTTATCAGAAGTTCTTATCAGAAGTGCCTCCAGGAATGGGTTGGCCAAGGTGAATCCAAACATATTATTTCAAAAAGTCAATCAAGTATAGTTGCAATTGGGAAAAAATTACAAGAAACCATATTTTTACCCAACTTGAAAACTGTCTTCAAGCACTGGCAAACAGCCATAAATAACATTTCGTCTAATGATTTTAAGTATCCACCAGTATCTTTATGCTGCTGGGAAAGGTTGTTAGAGAACTTAAGCAGGCACAAGCTACCTCCCATATTCTTCGAAAGCACTTCAAGCACTTCTTCAGTGAGCATGTCAGTTGTGTCGCCAGTCAATGTGTTAGGCATTGTGGCGCATCTTTGAGGATACTCAGATATGCATTCATGTCCCCAAGGACACCTTTACTGCCCAGACTAGAAGTTAGGCCTGTCTTTCTTCAGGGCAGTTTTCCTGCATTTGCCCCAGGAGGTGCTGATCAGCCAAAAGGTCTAATGTGTATACTTTGTTGTTGTGGATAAAAAGCAGCATTCAGTTTTTTAGATCTACCCCCTTTTTCTTGCCCCTTTGTGCGAGCCCCTGTCCTCCCTTTTTGTTTTCTTATTCTTTGCTTTACCACTGCTCTACTAGTTGCAGGCGGGGGGGGGGGGGGGCAAATTTATTTAAGTACCCAGAGCCCTCTTGGATTCTTTTGCCTTGTGTTCTGTTCCTTTGTACTCTCCCTGTATGTGCTGAACAGGAGGTGGGGAGACAACAAAAGAACCCCAGGTGAAGAGACAACAAAATGGCCCAAGAAGGCAGGGTGCCCCTAGCACTCAGGGTCCCCAACAATAAAACTCTGTAAGGGAGTGTTATTGCTGGCACCTAAGTGGCTTTGCTTACTCAGTCTTTGGTTCCTTTGTACTTTTCTTGGTGAGGAGACAACAAGATAACCCAGGTTCCCAGCCCTTCCAGCCCCCTACAATAAATTAGGGGCAGCTGTCCACAGCACTGGGAAAGTTCCTATTAACAGAAGGTTACCTGTGAGGGGGTACGTCTTAAGAGGATTTCTTTTGCATTGAGTCTATGGGAAACCAAACATACCTATGTTGTTTGTTAGATCTGAGAATTCGTCTTAACAGAGTTCGTTTTAATGAGAGTTCACGGTATGTAGTCTCTACCAGAAGCAAAACATGTAGGTGACGAGCTCTTTTCACATCGTTAAAACACTGAAATTTTCTGACGTATAGTAAGCTAGTGCAAGAACAAAAGATTTAAACTAAAGAGAATGTGTTCACACCACTCTATTACACAAAAGTAAAGATTCTTGAAAGCACAAGACAGCCATCAAGGATACGTATAGCTGGATCACTTACCTTCTATGAGACAGGTAACTCCTGTAAGCACTGGGTGACAGTGGAGCCTCATAAGAACTGCAGCACATAACAATGCCACTTTTAGCATTCACCAGAAGAATGTAAAAGACTCACAATGTCAAAAAGAAAAGAACACTTCGGTACTGGAA
This sequence comes from Hyalomma asiaticum, assembly GCA_013339685.2. Taxonomy (NCBI): domain Eukaryota; kingdom Metazoa; phylum Arthropoda; class Arachnida; order Ixodida; family Ixodidae; genus Hyalomma; species Hyalomma asiaticum. The sequence continues at coordinate 140,620,405 of CM023481.1, read as the reverse complement.
GACTCACTTGGCTTTCTGGAGATATGGCATGACTGGCTCTTCATCAACGAGGGCCTGAACCATGGGCCAGCTAAACCGATGTTCCGATAGAACAGGTTCTGTAATGGAACCAGGTGAATACAATGAGCACTTTGTAATGCAATGAGAAAAATTAAATGACAAAGTATGGCAAATACAAAATAAATTGAAAATAATGCAAGCTGCACAATGAATGTGTGCTAGAAATGCCTTCAGATGCAATGTTCATGGATCAGAATTTTTAATATTGCAACCTGCTTGTCAAATGTGACCATTTTATCATTTACTTAAAGAGGAAGAAAGTAGAAACATGTGAATAGCAAAATTTTGAGTGTGAAGCGAATTCGAATATTTATGTTCAAGTGGGAATTGAATCGAATATCTTTTATTAATTTTTAAATATTTTTTAGTAATACCACATCTAATTATGGAGAAATGTACTGTTAAACATGGGCAAAAGTTTACTGCATGACTAGTGCGTTACCACAGTGTCAATCCAAAGTCCTGAAGAACAGTCCAACAGAACTGCACAACAGAAAGTCAACTTTTCTGCAGTATGTGAGTGTTAGCTACACCGCAGTACATGGGCCACTTGTCACGAGACATAGCGTATTTTTTTCCCTTTATTTGCCAACTTCTAACAGTTCAAATAGTAGCAGTTAAGTGTGAATCAAATCGAATAGCAAACCCTACTTGAAAATTGTCCGAAATTTTAAATATTTGCACACCCCTAGTAGAAAATTGTGGGAATGCTATCTTGCTACTCAGCAAGCTACACTGTTGTACTTTTTTAAATTGTATACAGTAAAAGCTCGTTATAATGAAGTTGAAGGGGGAGCCATAATTACTTCATTATAACCATTAGTTCGTTACAGCCAATATGCATTTCATTTATGGGAATTTCAAGGGGAATTGCAATTGCTTCGTTATATCCAATAGTTCGTTATGTCCGGGTTCTACTGTATTACTTACACAAGACGTATCCAATTTTGCCTTTGTCTGAATGTTCTGTGCTCTAACTTTCATGTCTAGTAGTGCATGCTGTGTGCACCTAAAGTCATCAATTTTAATTTAAGGCATATCTGCTAACACATTCCATATCCCTTAAGGAATACCAAATTTTAATTTATGCTAATACCATGTCCATAATACCATTACGCATGCACTTCTATTTCTAATCTCATATATGGTAAGAAATCTTAAGAAAATCTTCTAGCACACACTGTCTGCACCATTATGCACATTTTAATAATTAATTTTATGAAAAATAAATACATGCAGTCTTGGTCAAACTTGACTGCCCCACGCGCTGGACCAAAAAAACTGTATGCGGAAGCATTTTATGCTATAAAAACAGGAAGAATGTTAAGGAATAAGAGCAATAGGCAGGGTTTGTACAGGTTTCCAAGAGAAAAATTCCAGGACTTTTCAAGGACCTTTGACAAAAATTAAAGAACATGACTGTAGTTCACGGTAAATTTTATTGCACAACACAAAGGATATTCTGTTCACTTATTGCACAGTTTTACTAGACTAGAAGTTCTGAAGCTCAAGGCAGGTCTTTCTGGCTTTTTTTTTTTTTCTATTTGCATCTCAATGCTATCAAGTTCTTCGGACTTTTGCAGGCTGTTGGACTTTACTGTCTGATGTCGCCAGTCACTTCTGCCTTTTCAGCAAAGCCATCAGCAGAGGTTACCAAATCAGCAACAACTGCTTCAAGTTTCTTTCTCTTCAGATGCATGAATTCAACTTCCTCCATAATCAAGCGCCTTTTTGTCTGATTTGCATTTTTTTGGCACGATCATGTGATCACAACGCGCACCGCAACCAACACATGGAGAACCAAACACCACTGATGGCACCGGAGCAAGCACTGACCACTGGTAGAGTGAACTGGAACTGGGTTCTAGTTCACTCTACCACTGGCAAAGTATATAATGTACAATGTGGCCAGCAGATGATGCTGAGGCTAGTGAAGGTGCACTGTGGTGTTTTTTTTTTGTTTTTTTTTTACTTTAGCGGGTTTACGAGGGATACCGCTAAAAGCGAAGCCGCAAGAAAACTTTTCAAACACTAGTAAATTCTACTGCAATAAGCGCATTCGGCAAACTTTCCTTTTCCAAGGAGCTCAAGATGTTGTAGCCCATAGTAGCCTCATTGTGGCCATCAGTAGCTGAAGCCGAAGCAAGCCAGATAAAAAAATTGGCCGCGTATCTCCGCGCTTCGCTGCAAATGTCGTCGAAAGACGATAGCCTTCTACCGGCCGTACTACACGAGTCCCGGTTCGCGTGTTTCTATTTCCCCGAGGAGTTGCGCAAGCGAGAGGGAAAACGAAGAGACGCGAGGAGAGAAAGGGACCGGCCGGAGTGGCAGGCGGCCGTTCCGCTGCCTTGCGCTACCCGTTCGGCACGAGCGCGAGATAAGGGCGCCATCTGGCCATGGTTTCGGGAAACGCAAGAAGCTTGCCTAGTACAGGAAACGTCCGCTTTTGCGCATCCTAACAAGCACTAGGGTCTTTAGAATTACGCATCTATGTATTTTCTACTAAAGGAACACACCGTCTAATACTTACGTATTGATGTTGCGCCTCAGATATGCGTAATATTTGCTTTTTGGCCGACTGTGTTCAGAAGTATGAAGGTAGCCACCAGTTCAAGCTGGGTGGTCGTTGAGGAAGGGGTTCACCTTTCGCAGCAGGACAGACACACCCACCCACACACACACAGACAGACAGACAGACAGACAGACAGACAGACAGACCAAAATTTCTGCGTTGAAGTATCCCAAGAAAGACTATCGTCTTTAAGAAAAATGGTGCTGCGGTCGCGCGCGTGCCTCAATCCATCGAGTACAGGCGTTTTTACAGTGTTTGACTTTGCGATCGCGACGTCACGGGAACGCGATATCCAGTGAAGTTCGTCGCAGACACGTTCCAGTGCCGTGAATTGTGAGTAGTACAATCAGACCCTGTGAAAATCCCCAAAATTCCAGGGTTTTCAAGGACCTAAATGAAATTCCATGACGTTCAAGGGCCTTGAAAACGAAATTTTAGATTTCAAGGGTTTTCCAGGATTTCAAGGACCTGTGTGCACCCTGAATAAGGAACCACTGAGAAGACCTGCAATAATTCAAAGCTTGATAATGCAAATTTTAAATAACACAAGTTTCAAATTCATGTTGACCTGCTTTGTCTTCCGTGTATCTTAAAATCTTCCTATTTGAAACTGCTCTGTCTAGTTGAACTAGTTATTCACACTTTTCACTAAGGCAGAAGGAACTGTAACATATGCACTTGTATACATTGAAAACAGCCAAAAATAAAACTGGCCACCTGCCTGACCTTGCCAAAGCGGTCAAAACCACAAGCAGAAGAAAGTAGAAAAAAACGGAAGATGGTGAGAACACACATGACAACCTGCCATCTGTTTTTCCTGATATGTTGCAAAGAGTTATGCTTGCATTTCATAATTAAAACAAAAGTCTGTTGTCCCAATAAGTTTGAATTATGAAGACTTTAAATTAACTACTGGTTTGAATTATCAAGTCAATTATTAAATAAAGTTATCTGGAATTACAAAGTGGGCTGTTCAGATGAAACACTGACCTTCCTCACGGAAGCTGTTGAGGTCCAGCGGTGGGATGCTGTCTTTGCTCAGAGTGCTGGGTGTGTTTGGTACTGAGCCATCTGCTTCCTCTGGGCTCCCATTAGCCTCCTGTCCATCATGTGGTGCATGACCATCAATGTCCACCATGGGGCGGTCTGCAGAGCCTTCTTCAGCTGCCTTGGGTCGTGTGCTCTGGTACCGAACATCTTGCAAATGCAGCTGCACACACAACACAATGCATTAGGGACCCTCCTCTTGGTAAGACACAAGAAACAGTGGTCCAGTAACCAAATGCTTCTATCCAGATATCTAGTGACATCCAAGAGTACTCGTCATTCAGCAATCCACTGCGGGCTCTGAAGATGTTAATGCATATCACCGCTCTGTTGAGAGCTTTAGGATGCATGAATTATAACTCACATGTTCATAGAGGAAAAAAAAGAGAGCCATGCAAAAGTTATAGGCAACCATATTTTAATCATATTAAAATATATTTCCCCATATACAGTCATCACAACAAAATGATGACATTAAAAAAAGGGAAGGCTAACAGATTCTTAACAGCCAAGACTCAACAATGCACTATGACATGATGACAGATGCAAATGGTAAGCAACAATTATGCTTAAGCCTCTATTATTAATGATAATGAACCCAAGTGGCTCAGATAAATGTGAGAACCAGAGACTGCCAACATACCACCCCCCCCCTATTGATATTTTTCTTGCATAAGTGCTCTGAACATTCATTTTCTGAAAATCAAGGCTCAGATGATAGCACACTAGCCCTGAGAAACTGAGTACTGTGAGCTAGTGTGCGAAACCCAAACATCTCAACTCCTTATCAAGTTTTTTTTTGGCTGTCTGTTCAAAGAACTCTCATGAGCAACCAGGGGGTGTGCATGTGACAAATTGTCATCACCCAACCAAAAGGTTCAAGGAAATGAGAACACACTTTGGGCAATAAGCGCAACATCACAATCCTGGCACAAGTCAAATATCACTTTATTCTTAAAAAGAAAGAAAAAGAAAAAAAATTACAGCATATCCACGGAGTGAATGATGATGAGTGGGCGAAGCTCGGGTGGTTCATCATAGATCGTGCCGAGTTCCGGATTAATTTAGTTAACGCGCACGCTACGAATCCTTATGGTTCAACTATGCACAAGTGAAATCTCCCACCGGCACTTCATTGCAAGTCAAGATCCAGTGCCTATATATATATATGGGTGGCCGGTGAACGGTTCTCCAACGCGAGCAGTCGGTATTTCTCAATCAAGAAACTTGCTAGGAGACACTGCCTGCGCCAACGTTGTCTCTCGCGGGTGAGGGCGCGTTCTCCTTCTTTGCGAGCTGGTAGAGCGTTCATCTAAGAAAGAGCGTTTCCATAGTCAACGCGTGCCTTTCGCTCTCTCTCTCACAAGACAGCAGATGGAAGAGTGAGAGAGAGAGGCACGCACTGGGAGAGAGAGAGAGAGAGAGAGAGAGAGAGGCACGCGCCGGGAGGCACGCGCCGAGGGCGAGCGCGTGCCTCCCAGTACGCCGGTTATGCCTGACGCCTGACGCAGGACAAGGTTAGACTAAGAGGAGCTTCGCCCCTAAAAAGAGAACCACCTTCTTTTCACTGACCGGGTTAGGCCGTTCCGCATTCCGGCAGGCCTCACGCCACTCCTGCGAGCTCTCTTGGCAGGGGCTGGAAGGCGTCTCAATTTCACGCCTCTTCGGCTGCGGTGGGTGGGGACTCAAGTCACGATTTGAGTCATCTCCAGGCACCCCTGCTCGGCCGTTGCTCCCAGATTCCATCTGCTGCCAGGCATTGTGATTATTCATTACAATCACAAGCAGACTGCTATTATCACGAGTGACACAGTGCGAGTTGAGCAGGATCGAAATGAAGTATGTTTGCAAATGACCATGCAGCAGTCAATGTCTGTCTGCATAACATGCACATGTCCTACAGTTTTGCATTCAGATGATATAACCTTGCTTTTCTGTGGCAGCTATTTAAGAGATCTAGAGAATGGAGTGAACAACTGGCATAATGGTTGGACTAACTAGCTACAATTAAATTTTAATAAATCTAAATATATTTTATTGAAGAGCAAAAAGCATGTCGATTGCGCCATTTTTGCTTCATATGTTGCATACACGGCCATAAAACTCACAGAGGAATATCCATGCACTGCTTCCAGTGTGGTCACTTCCTCATGGCTGCTGCATCGACGAGATGCCAATTCAGGCTCCACATGGAGGCCAGTGGCTGGCCTCTCCTCAGAGCTTGATCGTGGGGCTGGAGTGTCTTCACCAGAGATCCTGCGCTCCTTGCGCTTACAGCTGCGACCTGGTATGGCAGCTCCACTTGAGCTTCCTAGGAACGCACACATAAAGACTTGAAGAATCTATAGGGTGATAAAGACTGCACTTTTGTGACAGGTTGCCTAAAAAAAATAGAGAAGTCTGGACACCTGAACACATGTTTACAAGATTAACCAAGTGGGTTATTCAGTGCATATGCAAATGTTCAGTGAAAGTGAAGTCATCAAGGTGGCCCAAGCTTGCAAGCATTGTTGCAGTGTACTAAAAGACGGTTTACTTTGCAAGCAATTTGAATTAAGTGTTTCTCTTAGTCACCTGAACTAATGTTGCGTTTATTGCAGCTGACCAAAGCCATTTAAGCTGCAGTGTCTCAAGTTCAAGACGTTGATAAGTCATGCACAGGTTCAACAGAACACTCACCCTCTTTGGCTGCCCTATACATAATGGCTTGGTTGCAGCGGTCATCAATCAAACTGAAGAAAAGCAAAAAGATTCAATGAACACATTAGTTTAGTGGAAACAAAGCTACATTACATAAAAACAAGTATAAACAGCAAGACAGTCTGGGACAACAGAAGACTCAGGGGGAACTTTTCATGGAAGAGATTCTTCTTTTTTTTCCAGCCACATCCCAAGTTGTACATGTATGATTCCAACTTGGATTTCCCTATACAACTGGCCAGAAATTGAAATTTTGAAGTGTAACTGGATCACACCACTCGACTGATAATAGCTTTCCTCAGCTGGGAATGGGCCAACTAAAATATGAACTGACCAGTTTATGTCACTTAAAGCCACGAAGCACCTTTCCAGTGATCTAACATCAGGAGTTTTTTATCTCACGAATCCCGCCAGAAAAAGTTATCAACCCCATGAAGTGCAAGGTTGACAGATGTGAAACAAGTGTGCTGACAAGGAGATGAACGATACTATGCCAATGTGCAACATGCCCTTGAGTATTTTTTTTTTCTACAAGAGTCTTCCCATACTTCTGGTACCATGACAGGAGTGCCACTTACACCACGGGTATGTGGCAGTGCCCTCTGATGGCCCTGATATGCAACATAACAGCGTTACTAGTGTACTAAAGCCCCAGCACTGCATACAAGCTTTGCAAGTTTTAAGACCACTTATGAGAGTTAACTAAATTAAAAAAAATGAAGGAGGCACAAAGGATGCAATGCCAAAAAGGCAGTGTGCCCAGAGTTTCACTTGAATATAGGAGTACAGGTGCACTAAGTTCAGCAGACAACAGTTGTCTTTGACAGGAAGTGCATCATTCTGTCAACTGAAAAAAAAAAACCAAGCTTTTGTTTATTTCGGCCTGTTTATTTAACTACAACAACAATTATACACAGTATCAAAAGGGAGAAGCGCATCTGATTATAACGTTGCTCTTCCATTTTTAGCTATCGGCCAATAGCAGTGAACTTCTAACTGACAAATTATGCAGCTTCAAAGAGAGCAAGGATGCACTCGTTTGAAGAGAGCATGCTTGAAGAAGTGTTTTGGTGCTCTGCTTTTGAACTCAACATGCAGTGCATGGTTACAAAATCTGGCCATGCATTTTCTATTGGTAGAATGCCTTTTTCTCTTTTTTTTTCACGAAGCCTGAAGGTTTGGTGCCTATATATGATGTCTTACTACTTTTTTCTTCTTCTCATAACTTAAAAAATGTTAAGTTAAGCAAGTATGACAATGCAGTTAAACAACCAAAAGCAGTAACCAGAATAAGGACCAAATAAATGTTGCAACTATCATAGCAGCAAATTCTCAAGAAGTCCAGAAAAATTAGACTTGCTAGTGAACACACGTGAAATGAATTTCTGCTGCAAGCCTACAATGAAGGTATACAGCAAAAAACTAAGCAGCAGCACACTTGACTCCTGTTTTTATTTATTTTATTTATTCAGATACCCACAGCGCCCAATGGGCATTATTGTAGGGGGGAAAACAAAAAATAATACATTACAGGTGGTATACAACATCAAGAGTTAACATAACAAGATCAGCAATGCGTTTAAGATTACAGATGACGTGACACATGTACATTCCGAACAGATCACTCGAAAAATATATTGCGTCAAACCAAGAACAGTACATTACAACTACAAAAAAGTAAAAAGGTTAAAAAAAACATATAAATAGACAAGTTTATTGAATGCCGTATAGAGGTGACGCGATACCTAGTGGAACAAAACTTCAGCTAGGGCACTGTCGAAGGAACTGATTGGCGACAAGACAACCTCCTCCGGTAGACTATTCCAATCATGGCATGTTCTTGGAAAAAACGAATGCTTATATACGTTAACGCGACAGCTATATTCTCTCACCTTTAAAGAGTGATCACGACGGGCTGACCTGTATGTAGGATCGAGGATATATGTTTCCTTCCTTAGGCCTGTTGCTCCAATAAAAATTTTGTGAAAGAGCTTTAGGTGCATGTATTTTGTCTATCTTGCAAAGTCGGCCATCCAAGATTGGCTCTTATATCAGAGGAGCTTATTGTAAAATCATAGTTCAAAGAAACAAACCGTGTTGCACGCTTCTGAATGCGTTCTAATTCGGCAATGCAAGTCTTTGTACCTGGGTCCCATGCGGAGCATCCGTATTCTAAAATAGTGCACACGTTTGAAGAGTAAAGAGTTTCTTTCAACTTAGGAGGAGCTTTCTTGAAGTTTCGCTTTAAGAAGTTGAGAACACGGCCAGCCTTAGCTGCTACATAGTTAATGTGGTCATTCCATAAAAAATCATTCTTATACAAAACACCTAAATATTTGTAATTGGATACAATCAATAGGTTTTCACCGTCAAGACAATACGTACCATCAAAAATGTGACGTTTGTTAGTAAACTGGACAACTTTACACTTAGCAAAATTCAGCCTCATATTCCACTTATTGCACCATAGTAGTATTGCATCAAGGTCACTTTGGTAGTCACGTAGAACGTGAACTTAGATGAGATGGCTGCTGCCCAATAAGCCCTCGCATGCTACCTAAGGCACCAAGTCTGCCGCAACGAGGCCCACGCTATGAAATAACGAAAGGGAAGGGGTCAAGGGCTCGTTCTTTATTTGTTAGAAACAAGTTAATGAGCCAACAGACACTGTCACTCAGGGAAATAATTTCGCGGTAAAGACAACAGTCGTCGGCATACAATCTGAGATGGCTTGATACCTGTTCACCTATATCATTAATAAATATTAGAAAAAGAAGCGGTCCCAGAACCGATCCTTGGGGGACACCTGATAAGACTGTTCCATATGATGAACTCGTCCCGTGAAGAACAACACACTGCTTTCGGTCAGCAAGATAAGCCTCAATCCAATGTAAAAGAACCGTAGGAATATTTAGTGCAGACAGTTTTATCAGCAACAGATTATGTGCTACAGAGTCAAAAGCCTTTTGGAAATCTAAAAAGATGCAGTCAACCTGTTTACCGTTATTAAATGATAAGGCTATGTCTGGTCATTGACAAAACCAACAGTCTCAGTATGCACATTCGAACACAACATGTGAACAATGTTGCACTCGTCAGTAAGATTGCCGACAGTACACAGTACTCACCTGTCAATCATGAGCGTCGGCACTGCACTAAGCGTATCCTGTTTGAGTGCCAACATGGCTTCATCCAACGGAGGAATAACAACAGTAAGAGGCTGCATCTGTGAATATAAAATGAACCACATGGGTTTGTGTCAGTATCAGATTTAGTTTCCAAGGTAGGCAAGTTCTCAAAATGATGTCTCCCAACATCCACACTTGCAAAGTTTGCTGTTATTCTGCTGTCATTACAGTTGTTGGATAACTAGTAGCTATGTTAAAATTAAAAGATGCCAATTCATCACTGCTGAACACCAACTTTGACAGTGCACACCTACTCCAAAAAATTAAAAAGGAGTTAGTTCTTTTTTCTTTTTGCCAATTCTGCAAGTTCTATATTACACATGTAGGTAAAGTATTTATATTTTGCCAAGATTTATATTTGGCCCTATAATAACATGGTCATTATAAATTCAAGGCGCAAAGACCAGTAAGGCGGGGTTCTTCGAAGTATGAAGTGAAATCAAGCATTATCACGTCATTCAGCTTGCGCTAATCCTCACAAATGGACGTGCAGTCCAAACTGTAAAATAGAACACAGCTGAAAAGCAAGCCCAGAGGCAGTTTGACCTTTTACCATTGTATTTTAGGTCATGCACCCATATAAGCTCAAGGAACACGAGACTCGTGAGAAAAAGAATTTTTCTCATGGCCTTATCTGATAAGCATGGCAAGCCTGGAAACCTGAGTGCACCTGTGGGACTGCAGTCGCAGTGTGCAGCACAATAGGTGCACACAGCACAGAAGGCTGCACATTTAATTTGTGTGTGCTCATTTACTATGAAATTCAGTTTCCTCCGAGTACCAGCGTTCTGCAAAACATTGTCAGCCCCAGCTGTCCATGGGAGACCTACCATCCTTCCGCTGCATTTGCTACTGGTGTCGCCACTTTGAATATTCATGGAAGCATCAGTTGTGCACGAGAGCTCTGCATCCCCTTCGAAGATGGAACCGTAGTGGTCAATGAAATATGTCACCACCTGGTTGGTGACAGCCTGCTCTTTCAAGCCCTGCAGATCTTCACTGAACCTGGTGAGTGACAAAAAAAAAACAACAACATTTATTACTTCTAGCATGAGCAGCGAAATGGGAGCACAGAACATGACACTGCCTTTGGTCTTCCTGGACAAGATAACACAAATTAACCCTTTGAGGGTTTTCGTCGTACATGTACGGCAGTGGTTTTCCACACCACAAAGTTTTTGCCCATATGGGTATTGTTACAAGACTCAGTTTGAAATTTCACACCACAATGACAATGCATGCTCACTGGGAGATGTTGCCACCTTGTAAGACGTAGAAAGAGCTTGAAATTTGATTGCGCTACCCTCTTGTGGAGATAAACAGAGCCGATTTCTAGCTTCAGTGCGTCGAGTGGCCTACTGTAACTGGCAGCAATGCCCCTTTTGCGATTTTGGTTTCAATATGTGATTTCAACGAAGGCATGTGAAACTTAATTTTTATCTGAAGAGGAACTCCCTTGCAGGAGCGGTGGAAGCCGATTTCCATCTTTATTGGCATTGTCTTAGTTTGTTTATCACCGGTGCTCACAAAGTATTCTCTTTCCTCATTTACTGAGCTTCCTTCAAGTTCTTCAGATGCATGGAAAAGCGGCAATGTGAACGAACATGTTGCCTGTTCTCTTGACACTGACAGTGATAGCCTTTGCGACTATAATTTCTGAACTTACGAACTCTGAAGGCACTGTGCATAGACCCGTGTTTCAAGGAGCACGACACAATGAAATACTATTGAACATATTGTAGTTCAGAGAGATGCCAACACCAAAATACTGTCCCTGTTTTTTTTTTTTTTTTTCACTTTATTCCCAACTTTATACAGGCAAAGTTTCTTTTGAAGAAATTCTACCCTCAAATGAATGAATGAATGAATGAATGAATGAATGAATGAATGAATGAATGAATGAATACCACAAAAGGGCAGAAAAAAATCCTACGACATTGTGTCAACAATGAATTGCAAAACGAGTTCTCCAGTTTTGCTAAGGGCTAGGCATCACTACATCACATGAGCGTCCATCCATATGGTGCTTTTTAGTGTAGACATTCACCACATATCTAGCAAAGTATCTTCAATTTGCTGAATGGTGTGGCACCAGTGATGCCACACCAGTGATGCCATTCTATTTGAAAGGTTTTTATTCCATGATAAATTAACTATCAGCAGTCATACGATGAACAGCACCAAAAGGACAAAAAGAGTGTGAAATGGGTCACAAACAAAAACATACATGCCATGACAATGCGACTAGGATATGTCAGGCCCATTTTACACAAAACGCACCTGAAAAGATTTGGTCCAAAGACAATGCCAAGGGCACTGGGGTTCATGCGTGTGTGCTCCTCTAGCTCAGCCACCCGGCTCAGGAAATGGCACAGGTACTTGAGCACGGCAAAGTTGCTTGGTGGCAGCTGTTCCACGAGGCACTTGAGGCGTCGTGTGCACTCTTCTCTGTCATGCACAGTGGCTGCACAGGAGCCATTTTATCCAGTGAGTGCAACTATGGCAAAAACACACACTAGTAGTATGTTTGATAAAGACAGTTTTATCAGGTGAAGAGGAAGAAAACATAACGATGCAAACAGAATAGCATACTTCCTTCCCCTAGCCACTGCATACGGCAGGTATCATTTTTCTTACTACCAAGTACAAATGCACAAGTCATTCCTGCTGCAGTGGCTGCATTTCAACGTAGGAAGAACACAGGTGTGCCAGCATTCCAAGCCTTTGTTCTAAATTATTAGCCCCTGGGTGGACAGAAGTAATTCTGAAGCCTCCACTGTGACAGTCTGTGCACCTTAGATGCAGCTGTAAAACTATACCAATCAGCTTCCCATGCTCCTGAATTCCTTTTTTTTTTTCTTTCTGCTGTAAATAACTAATTTCTCTTTAATGACATAAACGTGTAGCAGTGAACAACTGTTGGAAATTAACTAAGAAATGAGTTAAGCCCCAGATAAATGAGCTATACGACTTTCTGAAGATGCTGTTGGGGCCTAAGTGCACAACCTACCAAAAAGCTAAATACAATTAAGCCTCATGCCTGACACCAGCCTTCCCCGATTTTTCCTACCGAAGCATGCACAGACTTACCCTGGATGGCATCCAGGAAAGCTTGGTGCATGTCCGTGGGCACCAAAGGCTCAGGCAGCTCACGGAAAAGTAGCTTAAGCAGGGCAGCAGCTACTGCTACATCCCCCTCGGCCTCTAGAGGTGCGTCGCCCGATTGGTCAAAGCTCCAACGTAGCTTCTCAACCAAACGGGCATTGCCGCTCACCCGAAATAGGCCCTCCTGCCCCATGCCTGTAACAAAAATCACACCTAGAATTGGTCTCTGTTATTGCCATTGACTTTGCAAGGTTGCAGAGTGAGAAACAGCATAGTTCAGGAAATTATGTCGTTACAATTATACAGGAGGATCTCAATAAAATTAACCTGAAGGAACCAGGGCCCGTATTCACAAAAACAACTTACGACGAAAATGTTCGTAAGAGAAAATTTCAGCCAATCCTGATGCTGGACATATCATTAGCGAAGCCCGCTGGCCAATAGCATAAAGCACTTACGAAAAAGAAGTTTTGTGAATTCGGCCCCAGAAAAACATGTTCCAGTCAGCAGGAGTTCCAAGAAGAAGGCAGTATAGGGCTGCAGTATGAAAATAAAAGACCAGCCAAACTAGAAGCAATCATCCCACTTAATTAAGCAGCAAACAATTTCCGTTTATCAACATTCCACTGAATCCCTTAAATGAGGTATGACATAATCTTTGGCACTAAGGTTACTTATTAAGTAACAAATGTAAAACTCTCCTCACATTTCTCCATGAAGAGCTCTTTTTATTTCCATCAACGCACTTGTACTAGGGATTCATGAATATTTGAATATTTTTAACAGCATTCATTCAATGTATTCAAAGTTGGTAAGTGAAGTACAAAACGTGCAATGTTCCTCGAAAGTGGCCCAGTCCCGCATGTAGTATACTTCGCTACATAACACTGGTATACTGCAGTGAAGTTAACCCTTGAGTGCTGCGTTGAAGTTAAGTTTTGGGGCGTACAACTAGTGAATATTAGAACCATATTGAATATGATCGAACAGTGATGAAACCAAATTGAATATAAATACAAATCGAATGCTATTCAAATAGCAAAGTAAAAATTTTCAAAACAGCTAGAAAGTTCCAGAACATCCTATTCAAAAGAAATATTCACGTAAAGTGAAAAAGGAACGTTATGATTAGAATTAACCTACAAAAAGATACTGTTATGAAAATTGAGGTAGGCTTGCATGCAGCAATGACTAAAGCCTTTGAGAAATTAAGAAACTGTAGGTGGCACTTGACCCTACATTAATCTCCCACTTGCTTATCATGTGACAGAGGCCTATTTGTCATGACTCTCTCCTTTAAATTTCTCATGACAAGGCTTCAAGGTTGACACGTCATGTTCTCTCTTGGCTTTATTCGTTCCTCCGTGTGTGGGGCATGTTTAAGAAGTTTCCGGCGTATCACCAAAAGTTCAGTGAACAAAACTACTGATATAATCATGGCAGTAGACTGAGGACACTTTCGCTTTCATGAGACTGCACTTTTACGTAAAAGGTCTAGATATGGGGATAAATATACCCTCCATAGTCCCATAAAAGGTTAGTACATAGGCTTTACGGTAGTTTGACGAGTAAAAAATAACGCCTTGCAATTACATCATTCCATTCCTTTCAAGTTTTCTCGGCAATACAGATTATTCATCAACTATTTGAAAAATATTTGCTATTTCAAATATCCACTATTTGATTCGAATACCATATCAAACAGAATGCTATTCTATTCATTATTCAAAATTTTTGAATATTCGTGCACCCCTAAACTTAATCGTCGGTGTGCTGCTTAGAAGTTAAGGGGGCCCTGCAACACTTTCCCAAGTAATCCTTGAGTGGCATCTGTTAAGAAGTTTATTGCCTCGGGAATCACCTGCCACAAAATGTTTTCAAATCCGTTAGGTATTAGCGAAATAACAGCATCTACGGTTTGAGAGGAATTCTACTGTCAGAGTGTGTTCCCTCTCCTTTTGTTGTGATGAGGATGCTAGAAGCTACACAGACGGGGGCGAAAAAGAGGCAAGAAGCAATGCTAGTGTGTGTCATGACCTTGAACATTTTTTTCTCTTTCTCTTAGAATGTATTCATGCTTTCACAGTGACAAGCTTGCGCCCAAAGTCACTGCATGGACATGGCACCATCAGAATCCATATGCAGCAACTGTGCACGGAAGCCAGCCAATGCTGGTTGTCCCAATTATTTCATAGTCCGTGCCAGTTAGGACATGTTTTGTTCAAAGAAAAGTGGGCACTTCTCAGACGTATTTTTACACCAAAGTGCAAAATCCCTGCTGCAATTAGTGCAACAATATTCAGCTCACATGTTCAGAGGAGCCTCTACGACTGAGTGGCAGTGTTTTTTTTTTTTTTGTACGTTCAAAAAGTGCTGCAGGGCCTTAACACTTGTGGGGTGCTGCGTAGCGAACCTTTGTGCACTGCGGCAAAGTCAACCCTTGTGTGCTGCAGAGGAGTTAGCTCATGCATCTGCATAGTTTTCTGTTGGACCGTTCTTTAGGCAGGACTGGACTTTTTTTATAGAAACAACACTGTGGGAGGAAGAGCAACACACTTGTTGTTTTTTACCGATGTTTAGCAGTATAGCTTTCTCATTAAGCACGCAGTTATCTCAAAAATATTCTAACATTATTCAGAAGACATTATACTCAATTCAAATTTCAACATTAATATGTGAATTCGCTTTGCACCCAGAAATTTGCTATTTGCACTGCTCTAACTTGCACTACGAGTAGGAAAATATTAAGAAATTTCCTGTTATAAGTTTATTAATCAATAGAGTGATTCCTACCTGAAAATAATATCTTCTCTAGGATCACTACCAAACACTCCTTTTGTTGGTAAACCTCACACCACACAAGTGCGAAGCTTAGGAAAACTTTTTAAGCCACATTTTGCACATGCATGTGTAAAGGTACTTCACTTAAGTCGTGGTGTGAATTATTTGGCAATGGCGCAGCCTAATCGAAAACACAGTGTCCAAGAACCGCTTCAGGGGCCCTTTAACCACTGCAAACATGATGGTCAAACACTCCTAAACCGATTATACACTACTGGCTCATCACACAATGCATGCATGAGTCATAAATGACAGAAATGCATAACACAGTCTGTTGCCTGTCTTTTAGTTAGCTTTTCGCAATGAAAGGAATGTTCCACTGACAAACCATGCAAGGTGTAAAAAATTTCCATCTTATAATAATGATGACATGGGCTCAGTGTTCACTACTTAACAAAAAGGTTACAATGTTACAAATTCAGTTTCCATTTCAACTACAGCTCTAATAACGGACAGGCTTTTTTGGACCAGTTTTCCTGGAAAAAGGATACTATTGGCTTTATACTGTTAAAGACTGGGGCTGAACAGCAGTGACACGATCACACATTTGTGTATCTGTAATCTGCTTTCTCATGTACCCTTCACGCCATTCAAAAGAACACAGAGCTTGCTTGGTCGCTTATGCGTGTATGGTAAGCTAGACAAGTCAGTTTAGTCACTAGAGCCATTTTGACTCTTAGGTAAATATTACACTGCCATTCACCACTCACACATACTGCTATCTCTCTAGAAGCTTTAGAACTGGTACCCTATGGCTGGTTGATGCAATGCAATCATCTGGAAGGTTACAGTTCCAAGTGTAGCCAAAGGCCGTACAGGGCCACTCGCTCATAAAGGGTGCATGGCCATTCACATCTGAATGAACGTCTTGCACAAACCCAAACATATTAGGAAAGAAATCCTGTTCCATCCTGTTACATGATAAGGAGTTCGAATTTCTAGATAAGTGAAGATTGTTAGTTTACTATGCTGTTTTCGTCGTCATGGCTCTGAAGGCAGTTGGGCCTCTTGTTCCACTGCGCATGTGCAACATGTTATCTTGTGCTTTTAAATGTTCTGCTGTTCAATAAAAATTCAGTTGTGAGTTAAGCGCTGTCCTGTCACTATTCTTCGCTATTTTGTCCACGTTTCATGTGCGCTTAAAAAAACTTTTGCTTTAAAGATGAATGTTCACCAACTAGCCCACCTCGCCGTCTTGTTGCAAGAAAAGAAAGCACTTTCTTACCTGTGTTTTCTATGTACTGGCACAGGCGAACAACCACAAATGGCACTGAGCCGTGTTGTGCCAAGGAGTCTAGGGGTGCACCAAAGATGCGAAGTGCCAGAGTACCAGACTTGCGACGGGCCAGGGGTGAGCCTAGCAGCTTGCGCACCCGTTCCATGCGGCTCTCCCCGCACACTTCTATGTTCTGCAACAGCCAACACAAACACTTTCAGTGAAACTGCACATGCAATATACACTGCTCAACTGCAATACAACAGTCTCACTTAGAATGAACATTCCAGGACTGCGCGCAGTCCTTGTGCACCTAAAATGCTTTGTGGGTACTTTATGAGAGTGCTACACACTAATAAAGGACCAGGCACAGGCAGTTCAGTAACAAAACTGAGATGAACCATGGCAGAAGAATGGTAGGAAAGAACCATGGCATCGCATGGCCGGAAAGACTGCCCTTTATTAAATTCCCTTTTAACTAACCCTTTCTGCACCAGAAGATGCCGGTCATGATGCCTGCAAAGTTATGTAGGTTAGCCTCTTTACACACATATACCAAGTGCAATGCACACCAAATATGAAATTTTTTCTATTGTTGCATTCAAGCTTTGTTCACCCGGTTCAGCTGAAACACTGTCTTTAATTTTAGACATAATATCAAAGCTCACATCTCAGCTGACAAAACATCGTAACATAAGCACGTCTTGGCTCTATCCATTTATAGGTCAGAATCAGAATCAGAAATGGTTTTATTTAGTCGTCAAATTAATTACAAAATACGAGTATACAGAAGGAGGTCTCATAGTCAGAGACTGAATCGGGACCTCCTACAGTAGTGAACATCGAAAAAAAAAATTAATTGGTGCAGTAAACAATGGTGCAGAATATAAGCAATAGAAGCATCGCAGGCAAAAGAAAGGAGTTCCACTTAAGACAAACAATAGCAGAAAGCAGCAACAAAAATTGAAAATAGCGTAAGAAATAAAGGTAATTCAGCTCTGCTAGATAGGTACTGAATATCTGTTGAGCGCACCACCAATTACTTATATACAATCAAGGCCTTAGCGATCCTAAATTCCTGAAACATTAAATCACAAGTAGCCTAACCAAATAAAAGCAAACGCTAAAAAAAAAAAAACATGACCCTGTGATATATACAATAAATCTCTGAATGGTTAAATGCATTATGATTGAGTAACGTGTAATATATTTTGGTGGGGAAAAAAAAATGACATATGCCACATGATACAGAATAGAACAAGCACTGAAACTCTAAGCACCTAGCTTTTTTTAGTTTACTACTATTATGACCTACAGCGATGAAGGAGCTAAAGTTCAATGGTACAAGTTCATAGAAAATGTACTATCAGTGTCAGAATCAACAGATGGCATTTTGCTGCCTTTCCATTCTGCTATAGAGGAATTGCTGCACAAATATTGATGCAGAGTTCCACAACTGTTCTATCCCTCTGCATTGTGCATCAGAATAAAAGAATAACTGACAATGATAAAATAAGGAAATGAATCACCATGGTATAATTTTATGCCAAATGGTCAATTTACAGAAGTTATTGATTCTGAATGACAAATATATATATATATATATATATATATATATATATATATATATATATGGGTCATTCCACGCCAACTGCCCCAGCTGTGGCGCTCGACAAAAATGAACTTCTTCCGAAAATTTCCAAAAAATTACAGGGAAGTGAGCCTTACCTCCACAGCACTTTCAGGAAATATTTTGAGCAGGAAAAATTTTTTAGGCTCGTGAGGGTCATTTGAATTTCGCAAAACGGCGGAAAACAAGGCGCCAGAAAAAAAATTCCTGAAGATCAACCAATGGGCCAATCGTTTACAAATATGCATTTTTCCATTCTAATAGCATTTATCTTCACTTATAAAAATGTTTTACAAATTATATTCATGTTCCTCACTGCTTAAGACCGAGGTGAAAATGGTAAAATTGCAGCGTTTTTGGGAATTGTTTCCTGAAAAACGATTTCGCAAGAAAACCTGCAAATATTTTTGTGAAACTGTACATAAGAGGTAAAATGGTATAAAAATTCATTTTTGTCATTGTGATGTGCAAGGACTCTGAAATAAATGTGTAAACTTGACAAAAACGCCATTTTCTCCTATGTTTAGGCGTCAATTGCACCCTAAGGTGGTCCTTGAAAAAATAATCGGAACAGGGCGTGTAGTTGAGCAATGTAAGCGCTTTCGAAAGAGCAAGTTTCATCGAGGTAATTTTTGTCTTCTTCGAGAAAAAAATTTTTGAAGTTGAGTCCCATCACTGTCCTTCTATTGCTCCGTGATTCGCCTCCTCCTTATGGCTTGCTGGCGGGAAACACAAACCACCTTGCTTTGCCGCGTAAAATAAAAGGTAGCACGTGAGCAGCTTGTGGTTTTTCTATCTTTTCGTTCCTACCTCAAATGCCGTTTCCTATATAAAAAGCGATAACAACACAGGGACACATTTAACTGTACGCTTGGCTTAGAAACCACCGTGTCTCCATAACAAACAACGGCAGCTTTTGCGTGCTCCTCTGACTATGAGAAATAATGAGAAGTAAAGCGTATGTACTTGCGAAGCATAAGAACAGTTTAAAAGCAGCAACTTTTGTCAACGTAATGTGTGTTTTCATAAAGAAAAACATTTCCAAATTCTTCCTCTTTTTTTCGCTCCGCAGTTTGATATCTCCTAACAACATGTTGTCGGGCAATACAAATCAATTTACCTTGCCGCGTAAAATAAGAGATGGCGTGTCCGCAGCTTATGGCTTTGGAATCTTTTCGTTCCTACGTCAACATTCTATTCTTATGTAAAAGGCCAATATCAAAGGAAGGCATGCAGTTCGCTGAACAAGAAACGAGGAAAAAAAATGGGGCGTCAGCGTAGCCTCTAATTGTGAATCCAAGCCACGAAAACACAAGTCCTTGCCTCGATGGACAGCGCAGCACGTGATGACACGCCGCGTATTCATGCTACCTGTACGTCGTCGGCGACCCCCACAAACAGAAACCACAAAGCTTTTCTTTTCGGAAATTTCGACCACGTGCGGTTCTTTAACGTGCACTGACATCGCAGAGTACACGGTCCTCAACATTTCACCTCCATCGAAATGCAGCCGCCGCGGCCGGGATTCGATCCCGCGACCCTCGGATCAGCAGCCGAGTGCCCTAGCCACTAGACCACAGTGACCGGGCTCCTCAATTTCGTGACGAGTTCCCATTACAAGTTCGCTTAACAGAAAAGGAACGCGTCCAGTTACATTTCGAAAATTGGAACGTGTCGTTACATTAACGTGACATTTGATTTATAAAATTGAAGATCAATCCTGAGGCAAATTAAAGTGAACGTATGAAATCTCGCATCTGCCTATGTATAATTGAAGAATTTCAACGTCACTGGCGGCATGTTATCTGTAGTCAAAGAAACATCCAAAGAAACGCTCCGAGGTAAATATTTTCAAGGAGCATCGAACATACTACGGACAACTCCACTGCAACCTTGGCGCTAGTCTATTACAAGTGCAACACTTTCCACTTCAATCTTCAGATGCGTAGCGAGGATACTGCGCCTCCAATATGCAAATAGATATATAGTTACTCACATGCACCAGTGCATTAACAGCGGTGCATTTGACACTAAAAGCTAGTAATAGACCTTTTGATATAGGATAGCATATAAAGATTTGTGCCTGACCGATGCCACTGCGCGCAAATACTGGAACAAGACTCCCTAATGTCGTCAGCCATGCCGATCCTAAACGATTTTGCTCAAAATTGGTGGCCCTTGTAGCATTTTAATAAACTATTTGGCAATTCTGGATATATTGCTTTTACTTAGTTCTCCTCACTTTAAAGTACTTGTGATATACTGAACTTTTTTTGTTAATTATAGCTGCGTTGAGTGTATGCCGGCGTGAGGAATTTTAATAATGCTATCTTGTGCGTTTACCACCGAATTAAATAACACGGGAATGTTTTCTTCTTTTCTTTGCGGCATTACAAATAAGCATTATTTGATATAGAAACAATGCATGTTAACACACTGAGATATTCTATTCGAGCAGATGAGTCGGCTTGCAACCGCAAAAATCCTAATGCTAAGAAAAGCTTTGTGGTTTCTGTTTGTGAGGGTCGCCGACGACGTACAGGTAGCATGAATACGCGGCGTGTCATCACGTGCTGCGCTGTCCATCGAGGCAAGGACTTGTGTTTTCGTGGCTTGGATTCACAATTAGAGGCTACATTGACGCCCCATTTTTCTTCCTCGTTTCCTGTTCAGCGAACTGCTTGTCAAAGCAGCACGCTAAATGTACCGCTGTTATTAAGGGGGCATCGCAGTTTTTAAGCCAAGCGTGGGGTTAAATGCCTTCCTTTGATATTGGCCTTTTACATAAGAATAGAATGTTGACGTAGGAACGAAAAGATTCCAAAGCCATAAGCTGCGGACACGCCATCTCTTATTTTACGCGGCAAGGTAAATTGATTTGTATTGCCCGACAACATATTGTTAGGAGATATCAAACTGCGGAGCGAAAAAAAGAGGAAGAATTTGGAAATGTTTTCTTTATGAAAACACACATTACGTTGACAAAAGTTGCTGCTTTTAAACTGTTCTTATGCTTCGCAAGTACATACGCTTTACTTCTCATTATTTCTCATAGTCAGAGGAGCACGCAAAAGGTGCCGTTGTTTGTTATGGAGACACGGTGGTTTCTAAGCCAAGCGTACAGTTAAATGTGTCCCTGTGCTGTTATCGCTTTTTATATAGGAAACGGCATTTGAGGTAGGAACGAAAAGATAGAAAAACCACAAGCTGCTCACGTGCTACCTTTTATTTTACGCGGCAAGGCAAGGTGGTTTGTGTTTCCCGCCAGCAAGCCATAAGGAGGAGGCGAATCACGGAGCAATAGAAGGACAGTGATGGGACTCAACTTCAAAAATTTTTTTCTCGAAGAAGACAAAAATTACCTCGATGAAACTTGCTCTTTCGAAAGCGCTTACATTGCTCAACTACACGCCCTGTTCTGATTATTTTTTCAAGGACCACCTTAGGGTGCAATTGACGCCTAAACATAGGAGAAAATGGCGTTTTTGTCAAGTTTACACATTTATTTCAGAGTCCTTGCACATCACAATGACAAAAATGAATTTTTATACCATTTTACCTCTTATGTACAGTTTCACAAAAATATTTGCAGGTTTTCTTGCGAAATCGTTTTTCAGGAAACAATTCCCAAAAACGCTGCAATTTTACCATTTTCACCTCGGTCTTAAGCAGTGAGGAACATGAATATAATTTGTAAAACATTTTTATAAGTGAAGATAAATGCTATTAGAATGGAAAAATGCATATTTGTAAACGATTGGCCCATTGGTTGATCTTCAGGAATTTTTTTTCTGGCGCCTTGTTTTCCGCCGTTTTGCGAAATTCAAATGACCCTCACGAGCCTAAAAAATTTTTCCTGCTCAAAATATTTCCTGAAAGTGCTGTGGAGGTAAGGCTCACTTCCCTGTAATTTTTTGGAAATTTTCGGAAGAAGTTCATTTTTGTCGAGCGCCACAGCTGGGGCAGTTGGCGTGGAATGACCCATATATATATATATATATATATATATATATATATATATAATTTGCACCTGGTACTAAACTATTATTCTGCATATAACGTGTCATCCTACCTGATTAGCCGAGGTCATTTCAGCAACTGTGACGTCTGTGCAAAAAGTGGGTTTGCGCATCCTCAAGCTGTGACGTTCCAACTAACAGGCCAGCCTGGCAGCCGCCGTCCACTGCACCTGACTTTTAAAGAGAAATATCAAAAAAGGAGGTCAACACAGTGTGCTATCCACAAATAACTGCTCCAATAAAATTTGCATGGTGCAATCAGAAAAAATATACATCTCTCAAGTAACACAGCCGTCACCACACAATTCACATTTAACAGATGCGACCACAAATGCCAAGTAATGAACTGTGCCTATGGACGAAAAGTATTTTCAAAAACACTGCCACAATAACTTCTCCAAGTTCCTGCATGAAGCAAGAAAGAAAAATGAATAAAAACAGAATACGAATGTACACTTCCTCCTATTATAACATATATGTCTAGCAACTGCAGCCATAGCAGCTCTCCACAGCACACTGCAAAGGCAGGGAAAATGTCATGCAAGGGCAGCCTATGAATAAGGTCATATTCATTGGCACAATTCACTTCAATCGGACACCAGCACAATCTGGCAAGGATCCCAGTCTGACAGCCAGTGAAATGCAGAGCTCCTTGACTCTGTTCCCAAAGAAGAGAGGGCGCTCAACTGGCTGCCGCCCATTCCAGGAAATATGCCCTCCAAGCCTCTCTCATAGCTTACACACCACATTATCGCACCAGCAAGCAAGCCAGATGAGCCTAACATGGACTCTTCCCTGTCACATCAGTAACTATAGAATATGTGGTAAGCAATGCCCCAAATACAGCCATAAGGAAGCCTAAGATTTTTACTTATTATTTATTACTTATTGCTAAAATTCAGACAGCACGGCTATGGCAACAGTTCTTGTTATGTTCATGAGAACCTTTTGTGCAGTACAAAAGTTATTCAAAGCAAGAAAGATAATGATAAAACATTAGGTGTAAGAATGGAAGTCATTTGTTAAACAGCTCCAACAGAATGGGAAGGTGGCTCATTGTAACAACCATGTAAGGCGAAGTGGATTTTTATGGGTTCTGTTTCCTGTGCTGCTGAGGAGCTTTGGGGTAGCTTGAGGGATAAACTCATAAATCAATATTACACGTGCTAATTATAGTGAGAACAAAAATAAAGGAAAAAACAAAGTCTGGTGAGCTGCCGCAGTACAGGATTGAGATACCCCACACACTAACCAGTGTTCCAAATAAGCCCAAAACATGAGCGACTACAGTGCACCGACTACCCCAAGCCATAATGACAATAAAATGAATATTTCCACCCACTGCCCATGATACTCTCTGCAAGCAGCCAGTATGTAGCACTATGCCTCACAATACAGAAAAGGTGCAAAACCAACACTACGTGTAAGGCTGATTCAGCAATCGCGGGCTACAGATCAGGCGCAGTCATGTTCAGCTGCAGAGAGTCACAAAGAGGCCATAAATAAATGAGTGCAATATAACTAGGAAAGGCTATGCTAATATTCTACAACAGTAACTTTGCAGGGTACCCCCAAAGCTTCCTCAATTGTACCCTTTTCACATTTTCATTAAAGATTATCAGTTTTCTGCAAGCATATTTCTATACATTTTAAATCCGTCCACTAAGCAACACATTGCCAATGACCTATAAATATCCCTTGGACATAGCTTGAAAGCCTCTCAAGAGATGAAACAGATAATACTATCTTGCTCAATTTAATATTTATGGTTTTTACGCGAACCAGATAGATAAGAAACATTTATCTACGGAGAAAATGCAAGTGAAATGCCCAGTGTTCCCTGTGGCTTTTAGTAGGCGTAGATTGCAGACTATAGAAGCTGTTGCACAAAACTCACACTCTTAAAGGGACAACGTAGTGCAACAATAAATCAGGTTAGGCTATCAGCTTGGTTGAAAATTCTGTTATCATTGATCTTGCCACTATAGATTTACCCATAGAAAGGAAAATGAAGGTCAAAGTTTAACTTTTGAATTTTGCGCTGAAACCCTGTCCTTGGGACATAAAAGTGAGGATTTCAATGTAATTTTTTATATTTTAGACACATTGGCAAAATAAAATTTCATGAACCTGCTGATGTCGTTCTCTGGCTCCTTATAACACAATTTAATCCATTTTTACAAGTAAATTATGATGTGACCCCTAGTAGAAACCTCCAAGATTTTTTATATCAAAGCAAGTTGGTGTGGAAACCTTAGGGTGGCATTGCCACCTGTACTTTCTTCTTACCAAGCATCATCTCAGAGAAAGAGGAGTGCTTTTGGTATTTTGAAAAGGTCATTTACTAATATGCGAGAAATCAGTTTGAAGTACTATTCCATGCCACAGACACTTGATATGCAGTGTATTTATTCTACATGAAGACACAGGCACATTTCATATACCCGGTACTTCAGTAAAGAATGAGTAGCACTTAATGTGAAGCCGATACCTGCGCGCCTGTTTGTGTGATGACACATTATTGTGCCTACAGATATCAAATGCTGTGTGTAGTGTCTTGCCTACTCAACAGATGGAACTGCTGTGACACAGGTCATATGCTAGGTCACAGTCTTAACAAGTTTCATGCTATATGCTAGATTTAGTCGCCCATCTTCATTGACAGGTTGTCATGTTGCTGGCCCAGAGACAGAGTGAGCATGCTGCACTGTGATCATTACTGCCAGAGATCACTGCAAGTCTGTGGGCAAATCTCATGAAATTGATACTGTAGTCAGTGACAGGCCATGAGTGCAGTGGAAAGTGACCCTCGAAAAGAACATGTATCCATGTGCCAGCAAGTCACACCATCTGCAACCTCCTTTCTCATTCTTTGCACCTATCTCTCAGTCTTCTTGATACATCTCGGAAGTGCTATTAAAATAAGCATGTGAATTAACACACACACTAAAGGCAGACAGACATGACATCATACAATGAATGTGTGTACAAAACATATACCAGGAAAAGGTGGAGGAAGAACTCTGTACACTAGAATAGCCACATCTCACTCCCTTTTTAAATGACCTGATTGTATGGTAAGCCATCTTATTTGAGCTGACATACTGAGGTTTGGCAAGTTTTCCATGCTTGTAATGCCTGGCAAAGGTCATATGCCAATAGATGGCAATGGATGTCAGAATAACTGTGCACTGTGTGAACTGTGAGTGAAGTGCAATATGTCATTGTTGTGATCAAAATTCGGAAGCCTTCGCAAGGTTCTTCCAGCATTAAACATGTCTAAAACAAATAATTATTCAAGAACAATTCATAAGCGATGTTAAAGCGGCCCCCTGTAACCGACACACAAGTGTGTCATATACGATGATATTTCGGCTTGGAAATATCAACTCTCTTTAAATTAATGTTGCAGTACATAAAAAAATTATGTTTATAGTTTCTAGTACACAAAAGAAACTACAGGCATGTGCTTTGTTTTGACAGATTCAGTTAGAAAATATTCTGTTAACATTGGCTACAACCTATATATGCCCATAAAAATTCAAGGATACTCACGGTTCAGTATGACGATGTTACTAAGACGAGGTGATGAATAAACGTATCACAAGAACACAACACACTCGGTGAAGCACAATGGATGAGTGAGTTACATGGCAACACTGAAAACGTCCCAAGTTGTCCCCTTCTTATGGTTGCTTGAGGAACCGGCAGGAGACCAGCCGCAGTGACAGCATTCGTGTCACGGTGACTGCTGGTTAAGACTCTAGCGGCTCCTTGGGCCCGGCACTGTAGACGTCTTGCACGGCGTCACCTGGACACAACAGCACTCGGGAACAACGGGGTTCTCCTGGAAAACGTCAAGGAAGATGTGCAATATAAGTGCCCATAACATAACTAAAGAATTGGATGACACTTAAGCTTTTCCTCAAGAGTGGAATGCGACAGCATTAACATGCAAAACTCTCATCGGAAACCATGGGAGGGTGGCGCCATCTCACTGTAACACACATAAATGCAAACCCTGTAGCTTTGGAGGGAGCCGGTGGTTACAGCAAATAACGGCAGTGCTGCAGTGCACTCTCACTTAATTGCCATATTATTTACAAACACACATATGCATGCACGCACGCAGTGCTCTTTATTCAACTTTAATTGTGAGGTCTCGGGAGCGTGCGCAAGTCACGCCCAGCGGGCCTGGGTTCGATTCCCAAGTTTGCTCAATTCCTTTTGGGCTGAATTAATATTATGTTGTACTTTACAGGTGCTGCCCCAAGAAACTTGCCACCAACCCGAATGTTATTTCATTACTGCATGAGAAAAAAGGAGGCGCTGTCGTGCGTACTGAGAAAGAAAAGGGCGCTGTCATGCATAGTGCTCAACCATTCAAAGGGCCCAACAACCGGCCCCAACGTGTGAATGGACCTTTGTGCATTTGGGATGGCAATGAATTAAATGATGGAGTCGAGCACCCTTTTGCAATTTGAGTAGGATTTGTACCTTCTACAGTGACCTAGAATATTTTCTAGTTCACTATTGTATCTTTAAATTCAATTTGAAAAGCAACTGCAATGTGGTGTCACCTGGTGGTGAAGCCTTAAAACTGAATTTTGATGTCTTCCAAATTGCTGTACGTCGCCTGCTGCTGTTCACGTCACCTTAACTCAGGCTTAAAAATAGTGTCTGTATATAAAAAAAAAAATGTGGTTGATCCCTCTGTCATAGGAATCTGTATAACACGAAAGTGAAACCTGTCTTCGCGAAGTTATGGAATGCATTAGCGGCAATCTGGCGAATCGCCGGGCGGGAGCTGGCTTGGATACTGTGAACATGTGAACACATTAAATCTAGACATCAGCGGCACCTCGACACGGCACAGGGATTCTCGACAGTTGTACACGAGGGGAAGTTTTCGAGCGACTCACATTGCTCTGGAAACACTGAAATGCACGCGCCAAAGCCTTACGCAAGCCTGCCATAAACGATGATCGTCCGCAAATGGTGACGCCTTGAAAGATAAACCGAACTGAGCGGATCGTTTTGAGGAAACACAGCTCACTGCAACGAAAGGCCAACCATTTGCTTGTCTACGGCCGCCTTTGCGATCCTGGAGCAGTGTGCGTCGCAACTCAACACACCTGGCTACGCAAGACAAATTTTGTAGCGGCCGCGTTCGTACTTTGCCCCTGGAACGCGCCGTCACGACGCCGCCACGGCTCCTAGGCGGTCGAGGCGCGAACATTGCCGAAGCGCTGACTGTCGGCGCAAATCAGCACGACAGTGTGCTTCGCTCTATCTATCGTTCCTAGATGGCGGTACCACCGCAGCGAACCTAAGCTAGAGTGTACTAGAAAAAAACCTTTTTCTAGTACACCTACCTAAGCGGACCAAGAGTGCAGTATGAGGTGATGTTAATTTAAGAGTAATTTTGCTTGTTAAACACCGTGGTTCACTGTACTAAACGCCTTTGCTTTAACCAGACGACAATTAAATGTAACAAAGGGCTATAGTAAAAACATAAATCCCATCTGTTCGCCTTATCAACGATATTAAAGAAAGAAAAAAAAAAGTTGCGGTGGTGTATCGGTAGAGCCTCCAGCTCCTTTCGCCAAATCCCGGTTGAAGGTGGGTTCGAATCCGCCGGGGTAGAACTTTTTCAGTGTGATTGCAAGTTCGTTTTTTCAAAGATCCACTTCCGTTACAGGAAGTACGTCACTGATTTCTTGGTGGGCTCCGGCATCAAACACTTTCATGTTAAGAAGACATGCCCGCCTTATTATTTGCTTATTACACAGTAAAAGGAGTTACGTCCCGGCAGAACACCCAACGATTGTCGCCCACTGTTTGCAACACGTATTCGATGTCGGCAATAAATTTGATAAGGTATGTTTCACGGCGTTTTACACGCTGCGATTCCATGACCAGACACTCTGGTAAGCTTTGCGCGGAAATAAAAAAGAGACATACCTTAAACTGTTTGTCGAAAACCTTTAATTGGAGTTTTCACGCGACGTCACACCGTCGTCGCGCGCATGGCGATCCTCCGCCATGCGCGCGAGTGCTGGTCGCCCACTTTAGTGGTGGTGGGCTGTCTGTTCTCTGTTGCTGTTAGTTTTGAGATTTGAGATCTATTGAGCGTTAACCGATAATGACGGCCACGCGTAAGGAATTTTGCGCATCATATTTTGGCAGGCTGGTGTGTCCGAAGCGTGCTCGCTGAGCAAACGCCCACATTGTGAGACGGCGTCGATCCGTTCCCGTTGTGCGCCGGGATAGACACGACCACAGACGTCGACCTGCTACCGGTTACAACGCATGCTGACATCGTTAAGTATTTGGGACCATCGGCGAGCCACATGTGTCGTTTACTGCAATAAAGGCGTACGAGACGCTTGAGGGTCGTAACTACGTAGTGGCCGTGTGAGCAGCGTGACTGATGCATCGTGCTGAGGGAGGTTAGAATACGAACATAGACTACATTCCTAAACTCTAGAGCTGGAATAACATTTTTTTTTTTTTGTAAACGCGTTTGTTATAACTGTTTATTAAGGACCCGCAAGCGGCTCACTGTTCGAGACTGCCTGGCGTTTGTTTACGACATACGGTGCCTTCTTACTCCCATCTGCGACTCTGGCTAAATGCAGGTGCACGTATAGTAGCGCGCATTATTACGATGACCCTTCGGTGGTCTCCTTCTCCTCTGTAGTGGACGCAAAAATATCGGAACTGACACACGCACCGAAGGCAGGCGCCGCTGTGGTGGTCCCACGGTTATGGTCCCTAGAATACAAGTATTTCTAGGGCCCATAACCGTGGCACTTGCCCGTAGTGGCGGCCACCCTCCCAAATGGCCCGGAAGTGACGTCTGTGAGAACTATGTATAGCTCAGTACTACATTTAGGCTGTGTTCCAATTCTGGACAGCATCGTAGACAGCCTACCTTGACAGCTTCAAGGACAGCTTCGCGTGCTTGCCGTCCGAGTAATGGAACGCGCCCGGATGACGTATGCACGACGAGCCGCCATCTCGTGTCGACAAAAGAAAGCTGAAAAAAACGCTCCCAATTTTCGTTCAGTTTGCTTATTTCGTGTTACAATCTACGAAAAACTCAATGCAGCTCACGTAAATTGCGTAAGAAAGCGCCTATTTGCGAGCAGACGACCGTTCCGGCGAGGTTTGTGAATATTCAAGCAATCCTCGCAGCCGCCATCTTGTTTGGACAGCAAAGTAGCCTGCATCGTTTTTGTCTTCGTATGCCGTCTTCGCGAAGCTGTCTATTTTGCCGTCTACGTGAGAAATGGAATGGGACTTAAGATGGCCGCTGTTACGTAGCCGTCTATTTAGCCGTCTACCGTGAGTATTGGAACACACCCTTACATACACACTTTACTGGAACGTTATCGGAGCAGATGGCCAACAAAAGCCAGTGTTTTGTATATGTTTCGTTTTGATATGTCGTTTTATGCGACTATGTCGTATACTTTACGCCACGAGATATTTTCTCTCTCTCTCTGAAGTGTCCTCTTCCAAAATACGAAGCGTTCACACCAAGCGAGACAGCACATGCGGAGCCCGTGTTCACTCAGTGAATGCGTTCAAAGCCGACGCAACCATTTCCTTTCCGATTTTCATGTGCTATTACACGGCCACATTAAATGAGCGGGTGCAAGCGTACTCCTGCGGCGACGGCGGAAAGCGCACGCCGGTAGCTGTTGGGCAACCACTCAATCGGTGCTATAATAGCCGCCTCTCTCAAAGCCGGCGCAACGCCGACTGTCAACAAACCTCTCCTCGAAGTTCCAGCGAGGAAAGATCAAGGATACTATACGCAGTCTCGCCGCGCCGGCCGCTACTATACTTATGGTTGGTCCCATCGATGTCCACACTATACGTATAATCATATTCACCCAGGCGGAGGGTTAGCGGCATTTTCTCCGATCTTCCACGCGCTAATTCCACCACGCATCTCTCTCACACTCTCCCACGTATGTACCAAGAAACTCGATCACTAAGAATTTCACTATCGCGCATGTAATTTTGATTGTTAGGCTCAGCAAACAGAGCGCTTCTGTTCCTCAAATGTTTCCCATCGTGCAGACCTTGCAGAGCATCGCGTCTCATCCGAAAGGCGTAATGAGATGAGGCACAGTCACCCGCTAATACCTTCGGTCAGCGAACACACGTTCTTCACAAATGCTCGTACTTCGCTCAGTGTGCCGGGTGCACTTCCTCGTTGTGTGATTAAGGTTGGCGATATGGTACAACATGTGTGGTACATGCTAACGCTAGATGAAAATATATTTCAATAAACATCTAGCGCAGGCGCGATATCTTTTTTTTTTTTTTAAGTGCTGCAGAGCTCAAGTAAACAAGCGTAATATCAACAAGAACGCTTAGCTAAAGCGGCGTCGGCCACGGCTGACGCTCCTGTATCCAAGCGGGGCACCAGACGAGCGCTCGCCGGTGGCAATCGATCTGCAGAGGCTGGCGCTGGTTATATCAGTAAGTGCGCCAGTACAGCTACATCGGTGGCAACAATGCAACGGGCACGCCAGAACGAGCAGCCGGACGGCGCCGGTCGACGCGAGCCAGACAGCAGCTCAATCAGGCACGTGCACACTGCCTGACAAACGCCTTTTGAGGGGCCGCCAGCCTTAAGTACACACCGAGTTGTCGGCACAAGCACTACTGGCTACACGCGAAACAACAAAGGTCATGCCCCTTCTCACGGTATAATTTACAGTTCCCAATTCCCTTTCTATATTCCTCCTCCCATTACACTGCCCCACTGCTGGCCGCCATCAGATAGTCGCAACTCGCACAGCTAACAATTAAAATGGCGCGCATAAATTTATCTGCAATTCATTCTCCCCACAATTCCTTTACGCGTGGCACTCGTCCTTCGTACACGTCGCATTCGTTGTGCGGATGCTGCGCCGGATGAATGCAGGCGCCTTATCGCGCAAGATTCTGCCAAACGCATATACGACAAGGGCACAAACATGCAAGCATGGAAGCTCAAATAATATATCTGCGCTCATATGTGCCCCAAAGCGAAAAGCGGGAGGGACCGCCGCTAGAGATATGCCGAGCACTCCGCACAGATTCTTCACCGAAGCTCGCTCGCTTCCGTACGTGCATACGCTTGCATATGCACGAGGGGATGTTTGTCGGACGGGCCCGTGCACGGGCAGCAAACGAGGTTATGTGCAGTAGCATGACCCGAGAGGCTGACACACCGTGGCGGACGAGCGAAAAACGAGGACTTCGTCGACCGCACGAAGAAGGGGATAATTAAAACGCGGAGCAAGCACTTTATCACGGCCCCACGCGGAGTGTAAAGGAAGACAGTCGGCTCGATCGCAGCTACCATAGCTGCGACCCGTCAAGACCGTGCCCGCTGTGGAAGCACAGCACATTCGCAGAGACGAGATCGCAGGAAGAACGCTTATGCTTGTAAACATAAGGAACGGGCGTCATGCTGTCGAAAGACGCAGAATAACTTGGCAAATATACAACCCGCACTGCTCCCACGACAAAGGACGTCCGCAATTAGAGGTGTCACAATATTTGCGCCGGTGAACGTGATGGAGGAGCCTGCTCGCAGCTATTCACTTTACAAATTTCGGCACTTCTTTCTTTGCTGGCACAAAATGAAGTAAGGCAGCGGCGCAGCCGTTCAGAAATTGCTCACAGAGAAACCGAATCAACGCTGCTTTACCGCACACGCGTTTGAGCTTTCATGCGCGGTCTTACTGCGCGAGTACTACAAATCGGCATTACGTCAACGACTTAAAATACAAAGCTGCAAGAAGTGAATGCGCTACCGCAAAGCCCCTCTTTTTTCTCTCTCTTCTCCGCTTTCAAAACCTGCAGCCTTTAGAGAACCTTTGTGTTCGAGGTACATATACATATCCGACAGGCGTTCCCACTATACATCAGACAATATACCCATTCATCCGCAATTGTAACTGTTGCGAAATTTCCGCAGCTACTATTACGAGCGCCGCTCGATCAGGCATGTACTTGATTGAACGGCCGTGGGTTCACATGCTGAATTACCACATCGTCAAGCCGAACACGCCAACAGTTGACAAATCTGTTGGTATGTGCGAATAGTGATTTAGCACCGAATCGAACAGTTTACAAATAGTAGGGCAAACATTCCAAAACAGCCCGGGAATTCCACATTTTATTCGAAATAAACATTCACAAACATTGACAAAGGAACATCATGACTAAGTTTACCCGATAAAGAGGTATACATTCATGAAAACTAAGGTAGGCTTGCATACAGCGGTGACTGGAACCCTTGAGATATTGAATAACCGTACGTAGGTGGCGTTTGGCCGTACGTTAATCTAGGGTTACTGCACGTAGGAGACATATCAGTAACTCTACGTTAATCTACCACTTGCCTGTCACGTGACAGAATCCTATTCCCCAACACTGTTGTCTCCAATATTAAAGTGTTCCGATGTCCTCCTCTCTGATGATGATGAAACTCTCATGGCGCTCACCCACTGAGGAGGATATGCGCCAAGAATCGCCCACCTCTATTCAAGATTGTCATATGCCGCCCTCTGCTGGCTTTATTATTTTTTTCCCTTTCCTCCATGCGCGAGAGCATGGTAGAGGGGGTTCCGACGTATCGTCAAGGGCTCGCCCAACAAAGCTACTCATATCATGATGATTGTAGACTGATGAGAGTCGACCGCTTCCGTGGCACCGGCATTTTATGCAAAAACATCTAGATCGGGGATCAGTATACAGCCTCCACAGTCCCGTTGGGCTGCATACTTCGTGCTATTATAGTTCAATGATTAAAAAAATAATAATAACCCATCGCAATTCCAACGTTTCCTTTGTTGAAGTTCTCTCGTCGGCGCTATCTCTCCGTCAACTATTCGAGATTATATTCGGTATTTCGAATGTGCACTATTCGATTCGAGTACCAATAGAACGCTATTCGGTACGTTATTCGAAATTTTCGAATATTCGCACACCCGTACAAGTATGATAGCTCCCGCACGAATTCCATCGAAACGTAAGCACAACTTCCGGCAGCCAGCGGCCGTGGACGCCTTTAAGCCGGTTTTCAATAAACAAAAGGAAGCGACTCTGAAATCGCTCCACTGAAAAGAAGAGCACAACAAGAATAGAGGGTGCCCGCCAATTGCGTAAGTTTCCAGCCTTCTCGTGCCAATTTCACAACACGGTCGTGTCGTGTGTACGAGTTAGCGACGCAACTTAAACGGTGGCGGCGTGGCACGGTTCAAACGATACCCAGATGCTCTGGAAGAGCGTGGGATCCTGGCAGTTAACTCTGAGTCACTAAACACGAGAGGTAAACAGCTACAGACTCTGCGCCCTTCGCGCATCCGCTTTTGCTCGACTGCGCTGCGGAGACTTTCACCAAACGGCACGTCCAACAAGGGTGTGCGCGTACTATAATAATTACGAAAACCAAGAACCATGCTATTAGAATCAAACACTGCAGCTCATATTTCACTGAGTCCTCTAGTCAAACAACCGCTATTCGCAATTTTCTTTTCCCGTAATGTTCTTGAAGAATGCGCACTGACGTGTTGATTGGCAAACGTACCTTAGACAAAGTGGGATTTCAGATTTGCTTTATTTCCACCACATTAGTGCCTTCGTTTACAACAGAGTCTACTGTCTATGGTGATGATGGCAGGGGAAAGGCCCCACACCTGCAGCTTGGCATAGCCCTGCCACCCCCTCAATACGATGGTAACAACACACGGTATGTAAATCATTTCAATTGTACGAAGATATCGAAATCAAAAACTCAATAACAATTTAAAAAACACTCAATACATCATGTTTAAAAGTGAATTGTAAAGGGACACTGAACTGAAACAATAAAGTGGTACGGATTGATACATTATTGTTCGGCAACTATTATTTTGTCATTTTATGTTCGACACTGGGATGGAGAGAAAAACAAAACAAGGTTAATGTTTTATCACTGAATTCCGCACCGGAACAATGAGCAGATGACGTCACAGACCCCATCCCCCCCCCCCTTTTCTTTTCGTATTCTCACCAGACTGGCTCAGTGAAACTGTTTAAACCACGCCGTGCTATGTCACCGGGTTCCTTAGAACGCAACGTATCTCTCTTTTAACCATCAATAACTATGTGGCACGTGCATTAGTGCGCGAGAACCTACGAGCAGGCGTCGCCACTTGTATTCTCTTTTTGCACATCAACTAGCTTGCGAAGCGTCCTGTACGCACGAGAGTATAGTGACCTCGGTAACGTGAAAAGGTGATTTACCAATACGAGAAAAAGCGTTTCTTACTTTAGTGTACCTTTAAACATGTTATTATCCGGCCAAATCGCAAATCTTACCTCAGACGCAAAAACTGGCAGTCGCAATTGCAAAGGGATGCGCGAAAAAGAAAATCGGTTCGGGGATCACAAGCATTTTCATTCGGACTTCTCATCCCCCGTTCAGTTCGCACAGACGGTTCACATCAACCGCAGCGGGTCTATAAAGGTCCAACTGGGACGCTACGTCCAACGAGTCTGAATATGTAACTAACGGACATTACTGGACATTCCGTTTCGCTGCACGTTAGGACTTCACATTCAGATAAGCGCCGCTCCGATCGTCGAAGGGTGCGGGCGCGCGCGCGAGGAAAGCAGTACCCTGAGGAAAGCACATATAATCAGTACCCTGGCAGGAATGGGATATATAAAAGGGTGACGTCACAAGCGCGCGCTTCCCAGGAGCGACGTGGCGCACGGAGGTCACAGTGACCACCAACCTGTGGCGCCCTTTTTCTCCGAAACTGTTCTTCGCCCCGAGCGCCATCGTCTCGTCAGACAAGTTGTGCGTTTCCGAGCAGCCTATTACGGGAGCGGGGCAAAGACACGTAAACACGCGGATGAAACGGGGTCGAGGCCTTTCGCGCCCGTGATACGACCCTCCTCGTCACTTTCTTCGCCTACCGGCCCGGGAAAGAAGGACATCAATTTCACTATCGAACACACTCACCGCCGAAGCTCGCGCAAGAAACAGCTTCGCGGGCCAAACGAGCCGCGCTATATATCGGGCAGCAGCGCCGCGACGATATAGAGAACACCGCACGTGTGCGTACACATTTTATGTATTTACGACCACGGTGTAACGGCGCGGGTTCACGGGCGCCCTGCGGGACAGTTTTCGCGATGCGCAATTTGGGGAGAAAATGTTATTTTCCTCACCTGTGTTGTTGAGCATACCATGCACATTACCGCGCGATAACTGCACGGCGTTTGTAGGCCCTAACCAACGCCTACGCATGGTTATGGCTCCCAGGGCTTGGTTACAGCAGCGCGGTGCTGGGCTCCGAAGAGCCGCGTGCAAACGCTTCGTATAGCGCTGTAGACGGCGGCAGCCTCGAAAGGTTTATAGGAGCGTACTTAGGGAAAGGACGGCATCTCAGGGACAAGCGCCACGCTGGTATCGATCTCGGTATAGTTTCGTGTAGCATAAAGTGGGCAGACAGTAAGCGTTCTATTTGCTGGACGCAAAGCTAATACAAAGTATCGCGCTATAGCGGAAATACTCTGCATTCTTCAAGCGAGCGTGTAAGACAAAGCCAGCAGTGTGACACGGAAGAGCCATCCCGAGGAACTTCTTGCACATCGCGTTTTGGCGTTCCTCAGAACGTTTCCCAGAAAATAGCAACGATGGGCTTCGCTGCTACAGCAGCGAGAAACCGACCCTTCCTTGTCCAGTCAGGTGTGCTTATGGCAAGTCGAGAGGCTGCGAGAGACGGTTGCCCAAACGTATTCTAGTCGCCATTTTGTGTGCTTATGTGCCGCTGCATTAGAGTTGCTGTATATGGATCCTACACAGTGACTCCACATTGCATTAACTGTGAACGACGGACGGCTGGTGCGTCCAAGGCTTCCCTTCAAGTGTCAAGAGCACGGGCCCGTTAGAGCAAGCAGCACAGGCGCAAGAACGTGACAAAGCAACACCAACTGGTATACGGAAACCTCGATATACTGCGCCGACAGGGGAGGGGGCAGCAGACATATCACCCTCCCTTCCCCCCAATCACCTCCGATTCCCTTGCCACTGCACGGAGCGGCACAATTACAGAAATAAGCATGAACGACTTCGTGTAGAACTATCATATGCTGGTTTATTTAATTTTACATGCACTGCTTTGCGTACCGGCTTCTTGGCACTGACAAGCTCTTTCGAGACCTTTAGGCAAAACGCTAAAGAACATCATCAACCTTGATATTCATTGATCATTTTTTTTCTGTTGTTGGATACCTTAAGCCAAAGCAAGAAAATGCCATATTGTGCAAGATGTTTGCTCTCTCCCTTTCTCTCTCTCCCTCCCACCCCACGATATTGAGATCTTGCCAGAATTTCCAAGAGCCTTGAGTGTGTTACTGCCTCAATATCACCTCACTCGCAAGGCTGCGTACTTGCTTGGTATTATCCGCCAGGTTAAGCCGATGTCCTAAAGCATGTCGACTAGTTTGTAGAACGAAATTCTAGACTCAATTGAGCCGAAATTCGCCGTCAGACAGTGGTGAACCCAGCACAGCTTTTTTCGTCCTAAGGCAGTCTCACAATGTTGTTAGGCTCGGCCGAATGTGCAGATGACAAGGTGTATGAATGCCGAAGGCCTATACTTAAAGCCATTCCAGCCACACTTCAGGGAACACTGAAAGGAGTTCACTAATTTAAATGCTTTAATAGTTTCTAGGGTGTCACGTCCCAAAACCAGGATATCATTATACAAGAGACGCCCGTAGTGGAGGGTTCCGGAAACTTCGACCATCTGAGCACTGATCGCACATGCAGTACACGGGCCTCAACATTTCGCCTCCGTCAAAATGCAGCCGCCGCGGCCAGGATTCGATCCCGCGACCTTCGGATCAGCAGCCGAGTCCCATAGCCGCTAGAGCACCGCGCCGGGGGCAATTTGAACTGTTGTGAATTAGCTCATTACAAGACTACCCAAATAACACCATTACTTCAATAGGAAGTTTGCTAATGAAAAGAAGGGGAAAACGGCTTTTCCAACACTAGCTTGTTAATTTATTTCTGGGGTTTTACGTCCCAAAGCCACCATATGATTATGAGAGACGCCGTAGTGGAGGGCTCCGGAAATTTCGACCACCTCGGGTTCTCTAACATGCACGGACATCGCACAGTCCACACACTATAGCTTGTCAAGATCAAAAACTTGGGCCTAGTCAATTTTTACTCCATAAACGCGGACAGAATTGCGTTCTGGGTGATCCAAAGAAAAAAAAATGGACCTAACAGGCTTTTGTAAGTTCTCCCACGTCAAAGCCTGACTAGCAAAATGAAATACGGAAGAACAGCACACTGAAAAAAAGAAACAGGGAGACACACACCGTTACAAGCGACGGTGTCTGATGCAGAGTCGCAATAGTAGCGTTGTGTATATTTTTTTATTCTTTTTTTTTATTCGTGTATATAGTATATAGTGTCTCCCTGGTCCTTATCGTGTGCTGTTTTTAGCGATAACACTATAGCAGCTCCACCGTGCAGTATTAGCAAGCCCACATAGTCACTCGTATTAAAATGAGATCTCTGACGTCAGAGTGACGTAAAGGCGCTGAACCTTGGGCACGAACATGTTTTGCCCTTGTAATCAAACACTTACACGTAAGCTAGAGAAACTATAGTTTATATAAAGAATTATTCATCTAAACTATTTCAGTGCTTTATTTTAGCTCAGCCTGCAGTTCGGTCATGGAAAGAAGTGTGCCAATTATTTAGTGAAAAACAACGTCCCACTTCTTTCCTTATTTTTTTTTTTTTTTGCCTTCCCAAGGTATGCCATTCTCGGCTCTTGACTGAAATGCAAGTTAAATTCACTGACGAAGGAAGTCAGACGAGTCTTGTGCGCGTATAGATCAAGCTGAGAAAATGAAGACATAGAAGGCATCGTCCTCGCCCGAGCACGTATACGGGTAGCGCACCTTGGCGTAAGCAGCATGCTATGTAAGGCAGAACACGTCCCTGCAAGCCGATCACACGCAAGCCCTATCCAGATGATGCGCACGAGGCGATGAATGGACCGCAACACGAAACAACAAGACACGTGCACAGTTTTAACCCCACGGCAGAGGAAACAGGAGCATCTATCCGACGCATGATTTGTCGGTCAGTTCCCCCCCAGGGCGTTTGAGGCGCCGCCGTACGAACGTTCGCGGGTGAAACAGGAGCGCGCCATAATGCGCAAGCTTTATCGCGACCCGTACGTATACTACGCCGCACACACACGAATACGCGCGAAACACTTGATACAGTATAGTGAAACTGGAGAACTGCGACGCCTCGTCAGCATCCGCGTCCCGCGGGCGCGCATGAGTACGCGCGGTATCGAAGATCAAAGCGCCGCGACGGGAATCGGTGAACGTGTGAAACCGGAGCCGAGCCTCGCCGGTAGCCGCACGCGACGTATACACCGGTTGAAGACACGAGAGTCGCGGCACGGGTTTGCGTTTCGCCGTCTTCGGCGTCGTTCTCTGTTGGTGGCCGAAACGGGAGCGGCGTGTATAATCACGACCTATCGGACTTGCTATCGGACGTTGCAAGAGCTATCGACGCAGAACGAAATGAGATAGCGGTGAGTGTGCACCTGCGAGTACTTGTTCACTGTGTACAACAATAAATGAGGCGAACAATAGAGGACCAAACAGGTGCGATGGTGCGGTCGCGCAACCTTAGGGCACACCCAGATAACGAGAGAGCTATTCTTGAAAGATAACTGGGCCCTAATCTTACACTCGACCGTAAGGAAAGAACAATTAGGGGGAGTAGGGTTCATATCTCGACTCATGCGACTGCGATGGTGACCTCACGTGCGCAAGCCGCGGCGCCACTCCAGAAGCTACACTATCTTTGGCTGCCAGGCGTTATCTGGCGCGCAAGGGGCGCGACCCTTATCGGCTATATAGATGGGGGACCGAAGGCACACGCAAGCACTTAGCGTTCAAGGAGACTAACGCGGCTCCTTATAACACGCCGTCGGTTATCTTGACAATTGTTCAGACATCTCCGGTTACATGCTTCCCATTTCGCTTCTTCTCCCGATGACACCTTTACCGCGAGACCCGAAGCGGGCACCTCCGATAAACCCTTGCGTCAGCCATTACTAATGGACTGACGGGATTGGGAAGTGGCGCTTCTATGGCTTGCGCAGTTTCAATCGACACCGATGGAGTTTGTCGCAGGTGCTAGGCGAAACCTTTTTAATATGTTGTTTTCTCTAATGCCAAAAGCCTACATCCAAGCGTTTTTCTGCTGTTCTCCGGTAAGGCATCGAGACAACAATGTGAAATTAATTTAAGGATAGTTTTCTCAACATACCTTTCTTTTTCAGAAAAGGGGGCGAGTGGGGAGCAGGGAATTACGATATACACAGCACCTCGCACCGCTCACCTATACAAATCAATACAACCAACTCCTTCCCTGCTTGGAACGTTACCGACACATATAAGTTGGTCAATACGGATAACGCATAGAAAACTACATATATTTCTCTCGTTCGTTCCCACGCTCTCGATCCATGTTTTGAAAGCAGACACATTTGAGAGGCTCAGCGAAATAATTTCTGGGGTTTTACGTCTAAAACCACGATATGATTATGAGAGACGCCGCATTGGAGGGCTCCGGAAATTTCGACCATACCTGGGGTTCTTTAACGTGCACTGACATCGCACAGTGCACAGGCCTCTAGCGTTACGCCTCCAGGAATCAGACACCCGTTCCTCCTCTTGTGGGTTCAAATCTCTTCCCCTAACTATAGCTTTCCTGTGGCGCTGGTCCGTGTTCCTTTAGGGGCAGCTGCAGTAGAGTCTACTAAGTTCTCCAACGAACGCATGTACTTATATACATTAACTCTAAAGGCTGCAGAAGATAGCACCATTTTAATTTTAACACGATAGTGTTCTAAGCCGGGGCTCACCACGACCCCACACGTCACTTCCGTAACGGAAGTGACGTGTTGGGTCGTAACGGAAGTGACGCAGTAAAACATACGTGTAATGACAACAAAGAAAAGCACGCAGAAAGATTTCAGTTAATGCACTGGGAATCGAACTCGTCGCCCCCCGCTCCACGATGAAAGGTGGCCGGTGCTCTACCACTCCGCCATAGACTATGTACATGCTCGAAGCTGTATGAACGCGCCTTATTCCCTCTTATCTCGCTTCGTTCGTTATTCCTCCACGCTTTCGTCCGGCACAGCGCGGGTGCATCGAGGAACACTTGGCCTAGAACGGTGCCGCCATCCAAGTGAGGCGAAGTGAAGCTGCAAGGCAAAGTGAAGCACTGCAGCTTCACCTCGCCTCTCATAGATGGTGGCACCATTACAGGCGCGTTCCAAAGTATGCCTTTATGCACGCGCGTGGACCCGGACGACCGCATCCAGGAAAGAGCGAGATAAGAAAGCATGGCAACAAGAAAACTGTTGCGTTAGGCGCCCAAGTACGGCAACGACAATGACGGGTCAATGTAGTGGAAGTAAACATGATTCATGCCTTTGTCACGCGGCATTTAGTATCGGCTGTGTCTAGTTATTACGCGAAGTACTTCAGTTATACCACAAGGGGTTGGTCACGTTATGGAGGCGATGGGTGAACGTAGGTTCATCCACGTCAAACAGTGCTGTACCAGCGAAACACCGATAGCAATGGGCAAGTTCACCTCGATGTACAATAAACATTCAACTGCTTATGCGAAGACACATTTCATTTTTGTGTTATACCGATTCCTCAGACAGAGGGATCAGCTACATTTTTTTTTTCTAACGACAACCACCTTGCTTTCGAATTAACGAAACGAACTCAATGCATGTCCCATTCGCGCAAATGGTCAAGTTCAATTCTGGCAACACGTACGCTCATGTAATTTATAAGGTTGATGAAATAAGAAAAATCTTGCCTTAAGCACCAAAACCACTATGTCATCTCGAGGCAGTATTTAGTTATTCGTGCGATAAGCATTCAAGCCCCGATTTACCTTTACCGCATAGGACGTCTGTGCTGTAAGTATTTGTGCATTACTTACCTATTTTTCCCGCTCCCATGCAGCAGCCGTATTCCGTTACTGTATTACTTTTTGGCACAATGAGCTATAACGCGGTTACTCCGATATCGCTTAAACGATGCCATTACACTAGGGGTGATACATATTATTGCCTTGCTCCTGCGTTTTTTTAATGCAATTCTCTGCACTGCGCCCTTTGTACAAGTAGTGGCGGTGCCTGTCATTTGAAAAAGACACGCGGTACTGTAGCTGCACATGCTGGCGCTCGCATTTTGCACCCGTTTTTATCACGAGGGCCGAGTCTATACGTTTTTAGCATGCTAAAGAGCACGCAATCCGCGCTTGTACACGCTGCTTGCACAATCGACTACGACGCCATTACTTGTGCAGAAGCTGGCTTTACAATTTTCAAGAGGGCGCATCCTCGCAAGGTCCCACGTACTCAGTGATCTGCACCGTGGTGGTATCATCGATCCTTGTGCACTGTATACGGTATCAACGGTCTGCATCATGGTGCAGGCCGATGACACCATATCACATTCCATAAAGCGGCCGCCAACCACTCGACAGAACATGGCATCGCAAAGTGCAAGAGGCAATTCGTGGACATCGCCATGCAGGCAAGCCCAGGCGTCGCCCGTAGGCGTAAACGAAGCTCTGCCAACACAGACCCGAAATAACGGCCCGACAAAAGGGGCGGTCAGACGCGGGTTATGTTAACATGGCTCGTTTAAGATAAACACCTCGGCAGTACACGGATGCGAATGCGCAGTCTTATCGGGCCGTTTCGAGGCGTGTAGAGCACCGATAAGGTTGCGCGCCGCCGCTGTGCTATAGTGTGTAATGCGCTTATTGAGAGCACGGGGCCGCCGTCGCGCACGTGTGTCCCCCCCCCCCCCCCCCCCCGCGGAAACGTGCGCAGAGATCTACAAACGCCTCGTTTCCCATGCCCGTCTGTTTATCTAAAGCGTTCCCGAGTCTTGTAAACAAGGCCGCACTCATAACGCGCGCACTGAGAGCATATATCTCCGCAGCGGTTTTTAGTC
The DNA here is from genome assembly GCA_013339685.2 of Hyalomma asiaticum. Classification (NCBI taxonomy): domain Eukaryota; kingdom Metazoa; phylum Arthropoda; class Arachnida; order Ixodida; family Ixodidae; genus Hyalomma; species Hyalomma asiaticum. The sequence goes on along the minus strand of CM023481.1, from coordinate 140,577,918 downwards.
GAAGGTGCGCGTTGCAACCCGATCGTGCAAACGAGAGGCCTTCGCGAGGCATCAGCGTGATGACTGTTCAGAGATGGGTCTCTCCTAGGCCCTTCAGTACTGGGAAGAAAATCTCCGGCAGAACGGCTCACGTAAAGGAAGTTCATTCGGGAAGTATGCCCCTTCCATATCGGGTCACAGGCTCCTCCCAGGCCGCGATCATCTGACTCCAAAGACTCACCGACAGCCGCATGCAGCGCGTGTAACAGAAAAGCACCAGCGCTCTAGATCATTCAGTAACGCCACTGCGGCGAAAGCTGCGTCCAGATGATGCCCAGAGGGCTTGCTGCTGCAACTCGACATTTCTCTTGCTTCAAGCGCGCTGTAAAAGCAGCCGGTACACATTCAACGACGGGGCTTGTGTATATGTTCCGAGCCCTTTTCAGTTTCAAAACGCGCAAAGTGCAAGTTAATTCACATTCCGATCACAAAGGTCATCACGCATGTGTGTCCTCGGTACATCGGCACAGAGCTGCGCTGAAAGCTACTGACTCAATTTTTATCCTCACGCAACATAACAATGCTATAACGCACGTACAAGTGTTTCAACCTGTACGTGTGTTACATAGCAAGCATCTTTTGATTTTGTTTTCTTTTTCCAGAATGTTCGAAGACATGCACTCTTCGAGCGGCGTGTCCCTTTGTAAATCTGGGAATGTTTTATTTGTTATTTTTTAAGCGGCTGGCACACGCAGGCCGCAGTGATCGCGCGCAATAAGGTCAGCAGAGAATATATATTATTAAGCGTTTGTGCAGGCAGGCAGAGGTTTTGGACCGAGCTGTTTTTCGTGCAATCGAGCCAAACGCGTATGCGTCTTATGCTTGCCTTTCCCACACAGCATCACCAGCGAAGCACGATATCTATAGCGGTGTGTTAAAAAAAAATGTTACAAAAACAGGCCGAAGTAACCAGGCCGCCTTGCTCAACGCGGCCACCCGCGAGGCGCCAAAATGTTTGTTCCTCCGTCGGCGCAAGCTGCAGCAGCACCTCGAGCTGATTGACGGGCGCCGCTCGCCATAGGGAGGAGGGCAGCTGTGTAAAGCCGACGATCTACGGCCACGGGAGAACGACAGGAAGACCCGGTGGTGCTACTTCGCAACGCGGCCGAAAAACAATGCCACCGCGTCGCTCTGTGACTTCCCGCCGTTGTTTTATTGTCGTTCCGCGTATAATAAATTCGCCGCCATGCAAATGCGACCGGCTCAACATGTGACCCGTAAACACGCGGCTCCCGTTAATCAGCTGCCTTCTCCATCAATGAGAGATGTGTGCTGCAATGAGGCGCGCGACCTTTGAGACGTTTCCGTAAGCAGTTTTACGCGCTTTCGTAGACCCGTATCCCGTTCGTACACATAAACCTAGACGAAAAGCGCGTAGTCCCAGGGGTTGCTGAGGCCCGCAGCTAAGGCTATTTATGGGGAACGTTAATACCAGCCAAAAGTGCACGGTAGCTGCGTACGGTGTCGGCGTTATTTAAGGACGGCGACCCACCGGATGTCATCTAAGGCATTCACTACGCATAATAAAGAAATAATGATACATAACGCAGCCAATGACGAGCAATACCAGGGCAAGTCACGCCGCTCAGGAAGATGCACAGCTCTGAAACATCGATATGCTAGGACTGCGACGGCGGTTCAGGTAGAAAAAGAAGGTTAATCTGGGGGAGGCGACTAAGGCGTTGCACACAGCACACATTTTCGGTTAGAGCTCAACGTTTGTAGCAAATTTCGACAAAACAGTGGCTAAGCAAGGAGCACTACGTTAGCTAAAGTCTTGATGCGAGGGCAGAGAAATCCATGAGGTGCAGCCGACGACAATCGAGACCATATTAAATATGAGAAATATGCTTTGTTGTAGGCCTCCTAGTATTGAGAAGTGGCAAAAATGGCAATCTGGGAGCAGCCCCACGACCAAGGCACTGAAAGATGCCGAAGATCAGTGCATATACCGGCATCGCCCCAATGCTGCCAGCGGTAACAAAGAGAGAGAGAGAGAGAGCTACGATCAATGGTGCACCAGCTCACCTCGTCGCCAGTCGACCGCCAGCCACGGAGTCCTCGATTTGGCTGGGAAGCGGTGACAGAAACAGCGCTGGAGAGCGGCGCCGAAACGCGCCGGTGCGAGAACGCCGGCCGGCAACTGCTGCGCCGGCTAGCGTGGCGGCACGGAGAGGGAAGAGTCGAGCGCTAGTAAACGCCGCTGGCGAACGGTACGAGGAGTTGCTACGGAGTGACGCCGACTGCGGAGGAGCGCTCACTGATCGCCAGACACCGCGCCAAGGACGGCTACGGAAGGCGACCACGGCGCATGCGCGCACGTGCGCGCTCGCCTGATGCGCCGCCGACCCCGCCTCCTCTGTGCCTCCTCACTCTCTCGCGACGCGTTCGATTCCGCGCGCACGACAACAGCAGGACCGGCCGCCGGCATCGGGGAAGCCGGCGACAAACAGCTGCCGCTCTCTCAGCAGCGGTGATGATCTCGCTCCGCCAGAGAACGGCGCACCGCAAGATCTGCTGCCCTCGTCGGCCAGACGATGACCGAGCGACGCCGTCTATTCGGAGGCTGCTGTGTCCTCTAGCGCCGCAAATGAGGGGGAGCAATTGACCTCTTAGACCTTCGTCTCGAAAGCAAAGCAAATGAGCCAATCTCAACGTTGTCATCTCAGGCTGTCATCCAAAGACAACCACTTCTAAAACTCCCTCCCATTCTCTTGGCCTTCGACGTGAAATGCAATCGATATTTTCCAGCTACGCATTAAGTGAAACATCTTCCCTGACGTAATGCCAAAACCGGCTGCACAGTGTGTGTGTGTCTAGGTAGGCACAAGCCACGGCTCAAATCCGACTTGTTTCAGCATCCGATCTTGATTTCAGCATATACGTACACCATGAGCTCAGTTGGGTCCCAAGGCTCGCAATTTTCGCCGTCCGCTAGCTACCTGAATTTCAACTTCTCCTGAGATAAGAACAATAAATTAGCGCATATATGTAACGTCGTCCCCGCACAAAACAGGACGCGTCTACCAGTATGCGCGGCGTCTGATCAACATAGGCGAGAGGCAAGGAGACGCCGCACGTTTTACGGTTACGCAGGCTCCACATCACCGCTAATCAGCACGGAAGTTATGATCAGCTCTGACGATTCGTTGAACACAATTTCCACGTGACCCCCCAAACGTATTCGTTGGAATTGACTTATTTTACACGAGGCGCCCCCAAAGTTCCGGTTGCGCAATTCTCCGCGTTTCTTTCGAACAAGCTTAACTGCACGGATAGCACGAACTTACTGAAACGAGATTAACAGTGAACTGCGACTGTTACAAAACTAGATAATTCTTCTATGCATACGGTTACGTATCAATAGGTCGTTTATCTTTTATTTTTGTTCGTAAGCGTTCGGAATGAAATTCCAGAATCCGTTATACACCAGGCTGCTTCCCCAGGAACTTCCGGCCGCGAAAAAAGAACGAAAACAAACACAGAAAGGAGAGGGACATCTTACGTAGAGTGCTTGGAGTCCTACTGAAACGCAATTTCGAACAATTTTCGCTATTACGTTTAGAAGCATATAACCCCACTCTCGGAGATCTGTAGTCTTGTAACATGCTCGAGTTCGTCTGCAGAAACTCAATTACCAACCGATACTTGCCAGATTTACGTAAGAAACTTCAGTTTCAAATACAACACCCCTTCCCTTCCCCATTCCCCCCATTATTCCAAGTATAATTGAGTGAAGTTAGGGTGACCCATATATATATATATATATATATCCGTTGATGACCGTTGTTGTTGAACCGAGGTGAGGGAACCCTTATCGCACAATCGCAGATAAGAAGCACGGTCACACCTGAAGTCTTCGCGAAAGGTGCCCTCATAGGGTATATATATGTATTTATATAACGGAGTACATGGTGGCAAAGGGGCGGGAGGTGTGAATGTAGAAATGAGTAGCAGACCCTCGGTAATGGCGCCAAGAGAGGAAACCTATATATTATTCGACGTTTCAGTTGGAGTCCGGTTTTCATACCGTTTCAACCGGACTCCGATTGAAATATGATCGGATGAAACGTCAAGCAATGAACCTTTCCTCTCTTGTTGCCATGACCGGGGGTATTATATACTGGTATTAGTTCCTAATGACCCACGGCTACCCCTGCTGCAAACCTGCGTTGTATATGCACGTAAAACGCGAGGTGCTTGTCTGTGAAAAACGGTTTGAATATCCCGGAATTCAACATATATATCAGAATCGGAACATCGAAAATATTACAATGTTATTACAATGTTCGCGAAAACAGTTTTATTTCGTCCCTTTTTATTTCTTTTTACGAACGCCACTAAATTAGCCAGAAGTCACCAAAGCTAGAACAGAAAAACGCAACAATGAACTAGCTAATAATAGGAATAAAGAGGTATTTAGTTAACTTGCAAGGTGCGCTTAAAGGTGCACACAGATCGGGACAGGAGGAAGAGATGTCAGACAAAAAAAAAAAAAAAAAAGAACACTGCCGATAAATTCGTCAATTAACTAAATACTAACATAAATTATAGCAAATTTCATTGAATTGTGAGTGCGACACGTGGTATATCGACTTAAATGTATAGGCCTCCAAGAATAATTTCATAGCACCAAATGTTAAATGAGCGCCCGACTGACTGATGCCTTTTATACAGGTACGACGCACTCGAACCAAACGCAAGTATCAGCTACGAAGCGTCGGAGACCAACAGGCGAGTGATTAGATTGCCAGGCGAAGAAATAGTCGCGAGAAAGAAAATGCGTCCCTTTCCTCCCGCTCACGAAAGGTCGCGCTCCCCACTGAAGGAACTTCGTATTTCAGGCGGTCACTATAGTGACGTATACAGTAGCTCCAGCAATAATGAAATCGGAAATACTGCAGGCACTACTTGTATTCAAGAAAACTCCACTCTGTCCTTAGGCTACCCCGTTAAAACCTTCCCTTTTCGTATCTCTTTCCGCCTCTTCAATGCTGACAACACATGTGTTTTGAGTACAAACTGGGCCGTTAAGCTATTTGAAAGGCGAGAAATGCTATCCTATACATATAGCAGACGCAAAGCAGTAATCTCACATTAATTGGCTCAAATCTCGAGATTAGCGCTGCTACGACGCGATTTTTCTCTCCCCCATCTACACGGGCAAACTCTGACGCACATCTCTTTTGTTGTTGTTGTTGTTGTTGCTGCTGCTGCTGTTTCGGGAGCGTTTTCCACGTCGGGCAATAGGCGAGAGAACAACAATGCTCGCACTATACTGCCGCCGTTCTTCCAAAGGGCGAGCATCGGCCATGGCCTAAAATGCCGTCCTGGCCGACTTTCTTTTCTCGGATCAGAAAAAGCCGGCTCCGGGGCCGCGAGTTCTCTCGGGCGGCCGCGAACCGGCGACCGAACCGCGCGCCGGCGGGAGCATATTTTCGAGCAGCCGTCAGGCATTTTCGGACCGGGCCGACGTCTACCATACCTCCTCTGAGCCCATAACTTGGCTCGCACGCAACGTAAACAAGGCGTTTCCGCTTTGCCGCGGTCCCCCCCCCCCCTTTCATCCCTCCGCGAGTTGAACCGGTGCACACCGCGGGGCGTGGCAGACTGTCGCAGCAAACAGCCGGATCGACACGTCACGCGCATTGACTGTAGTGCATCCCATTTTCTAGCCCTCCTTGGGTTTCTTTTTTTGTTTTCACCTCTTTCCATCGCTCGAGCAGGGTATGAAGAGGGAAAGAAGAGTGCGAGAGGAAGGTGCGGCACCTGTCACCGTGTGGGACATGCGTTTCCGCTAAAGCACAGCGCACTGTTTCTTCTTTATTTTTGTACGCGGCGTTTTGGTTTACGGAGTCGGGTTATTTCTGACAGCGCTTGGTGGTGCTGAATGTTGTTCGCGTAACGCAAAATCCCGAACACCGGGAGCGCGGCGAAATGCCGTGTAAGCGAGCGCGCGAATGTTCAGAGATGCGGGCAGCGGATCCGCTGCGTTTGGCAGCGGTTCCCAGACAAACGTTACACAAAATAAAATTTACATTGGTCTACTACTGAAAAATAATAGCGAAAAGTGTACGGAATCAAGATACGCTTGAATTATGGGAGTCTTTTTATTATTGCCGATACGCAAATGATTCCGTGAAATGCATTAGGAGAAAAAGAAAATGGCTGATATGGTGTGTCGTCGGGACGCTCGTTCTGCCACCGGGAGTGTGCGCATCAATTAGTGCTTTGAGCGCAATTCTCGCGCCCAAAAACTATACATTATACAGACAGGTTCGGCATACTCATTTCGCAATGAATGACGCTCTCAGAGAGCGCGGGGCGTACACGGTGTAGTCTGTCGCTGTAAATCCCAAGGGGCTGTAGCTATCAAAGAACTACAGTGGTCCCCAGAATGCAGTAACACAACGGCTCTCCCCACGCGCGCATTGGCATCGCTATCGCTCTGAACAGCGCAACACAGCCTCCGTCCTCCGGAACACAGCATTAGCGCCTTTCCTCTCCTCCCGCTACGGATTTTGGGGCCTTTCCTTAACCGTTCTTCCCGCAGCTTTTATAACACGATAAGTCTTCAAACGCTAACACATTTAACTCGAAATTAATTACATTTAAGCCGCTAAATAAGCATTCATTGTTTGGAATGAGTCTGTATGCGCATAAAGATTCAACCGCTCCATCTAAACTCACACCTATGCGCGTCGTAATACAGCAGTGGGCACAACGAACATACATATGTATATCGGGTAGAACGTGGCTATCGGCGGCAAGAAAGCGCGACCCAACGCTCACGCAATGAGTCCCCAGTAGCCTGCCTTTCTTTTTTTTTTTTTAAGCCACAGATCGGCCGTCCGGACAGCCCGAGAGAAGCAAGGAGCTCGCTCACCGCAGTGACCATGTGCAGTAGTTTCGAGATAAGGCCATAACAGTGCGTCGGCGATGCAGTCCGCCGCGTTGCTCGCGTCAAGGTGCCCACCACTTGGCGCCGCCTGTTCCCTTTAAACGCGTAAACAACGAGTCCGCGATGACAAAGAGCACAGCGGCGGCCGCGTCAGCGGCATAGCAGCGTCGTCGAAGGCTTGTTTACTCCTTCCGAGCGCGCCGTTTCTCTCCTCGCGAAGAAGCACGGGAAGGAGGCGGGACGTCCAAATTTAGAGCGAGGCCGCGCAGCATCGGCCGGTCCACCATAACGCCCAAATACCGACGGGCCATATTCATGCGCGCCAGGGCCCGGAAGACCTTCCTGGAGCGGTCGCTCAACCGCGCGCACCGCTCCTTGGGTGATGCACAATCAGCCACAGCACGGGAAGGAAAGAGCGCCGCGAGGAAGCCCGACCCCATTCATGCCTCGCTCACCGCGGAACGGAGAATATACTGCATGTTTCTCTTCTATCATTCCTCTCCTTGGGGAAGCGCACGATGGGGGATGGAGCTGGCGAGCGATCCAGATGCGTCACTTTTATGACAGGCATGGAAGACGCACTCGTCCACAATGCTTCCTGCTCGCTCGCTTGATTGCCGGCCAGGCGGCAAATTGCGTTTCGACGAACGCGCCGAACGCCTCAAAAGCTCGAGCGGAGATTTTAGCAATCGATGAAGCGGGCCCCTTGGCGACGTTAACGACTAATACACGACACAGTACAGACTACGGCTCAGGTTCGCGGAAACTGCCTCGTAATTTTGGCACGATCGGGACACCCGAGAACGCCGCGCGGTATTGAATTCACGGAAGATGCACCTTGTTGCGACGCGCGCTGAAAAGTGAAGCCCAGTATACGGCACAGCAGGGACCAGGACCTGCGTTCCTTATACTCGGGTTACAAACGAGCGTACAAGAAAGAAACTGCAGCGGCCTTACCTCGCACGGATCGAGTTACGCACGCGAGCTGCTGTTCGTATACAAACCGGACAGTACAAGAGAGCCAGTCTGTTTTATAAGGCACACGCGGCGCCTTCGAATAGACTGTTTATTATAACTACACGTGCGGTAAAGCGTTATTTCCCAAGGCCTCGACAGTCACTAAAGTTTCTGACGTTCGCGCGCGGTTTGTGCGAAACTCGTTTATGAGTTTAGATGAAGAACGTACGGCGTGCGGATGACGGAAGGTCGAAACGCATACGCAAACAGCGACCCTATTTTTTTTTCTTTCCTCTTTTTTTTTTTTTAAGGTTTCTATGTACTGCAACAACACATGTTGCTGTAAACTATGCACCTGCAGCTACCTGTGGGGTACGCATGCACTACGAGCTCCTGGGCGATCACACGTAAAGTGCAGTCGCAATCGACAGTTACGCAACAACTGTGCCAAATTTGCGCACGAAACAACAAACGATGCACCAAACCTGAAAGCACCTGTGCTGCAAGCGACGAAAAGGCAGTTCAGAAGCTTTATTGCGCGTGTATATGCACGTACAGGCATTCAGTGTTGAAGCATCAACAAGTGCTCCCAACGAAAGACACCAGCTCATGCGGCATTTCACGAAAAAAAAAAAAAAAAGAAACGCTCTTTGTATCGTTACGCACCTCCACAGCCAACGCGTGTTGCATCATAAAAAATGAAAGCCCACAGGCGGTAAGTAAATCAACTACATGAAAGTACTTTTTTTTATTATTCTATCCTCCTACTACTCACACCCCCCCCCCCCCTCCACCTTTTTTTTTTTTTTTTTTTTTTTTTACAGTTTCGCATTCCATGAATCAACAGCGACGTTCAAACTCAACAAGGCGAATTTCAGTTCGTAAAGAGTGAACGACGCTAAACAGACAAAGAAAGATGAGCGAACGTATCCGCCTTTCTTATTTCTTTTTTTTTTTTCTTTTTTAACATGTGCCCGTACAGTGCTTCACAGCTGCAGCCTTGCGCCTCTTCGTGATACGTAACTGTTTTGTGAGGACACGCTCTCAATGCTCTGAGCTCCAGATACGTATCCCACCAGAAACGTGTACTGCATACAAACTGAACTAATGCGCACAGACCATAACATGTTTTATAACAATTGCAGTAGAAGGCCAGTCCACACAACCCGCAGTTCTATGATGCTTATAGCAGCGCGCCCGACACCGGATTTATATATGCCGGTACGCTTTTCCTTATGAGAGACTGAGGAAAGGCACTATGCCGGACATTGTCGGGATGGAGGCATGATCGAATTTTCGAAAGAGACGAAGCGGCATATACATCGTTGGTTCGTGAAGAGCGAGATCATATTCGCGCACTCTAACAAACGGATCGCGACGCAACACCTCACATCGCATTCCCGCAAGATTACCGTATAACGCCAAGAACGGCTGATCAAACGCGTAAGCAGCTGTACTGACGCCAGCTCGTCCGTTGGAACAGCTGATTGATTGATTTGTGGCGTTTTACGTCCCAAAACCACCTATGATTATGAGAGACGCCGCAGTGGAGGGCTCCGGAAATTTCGACCACCTGAGGTTCTTTAACGTGCACTGACATCGCACAGCACACCGGCCTCAACATTTCGCCTCCATCGAAATGCAGCCGCCTGGGCCGGGATTCGATCCGGCGACCTTCGAATCAGCAGCCGAGTGCCATAGCCACCAGACCACCGTGGCGGGGCCCGTCGGAACGGCGTTTTTATAGTAATACCACATGCTCTATTCGATACGCGTGTACCTGGGAAGCGATACTCGTACACGTTATAATCGGCACAGTATAATATAAGTGGAAAGTTGCGATATGTACGTACACACTGATTGACATTCAGTTTGGAGATAGAACGCAAGCCAGGCGATTAATTCGGAACGTCAGAGTTTAGAAAACAATAACAGTAACGACGCCGAAACGACAAACTGTCAGCAGCGTGATCAAAAGCCGTAAGTGTATTTTGTAGAGCCCACTCCTGCGCTTTACAGAATACACGTATATGTATGTGTCCAGTCGGCAGTGACGTATATATATATATATAAGGAAGGCCAGACCCTGGTCAAAACGTCGAATAAAATCACTTTTTCACCATGAGTCGATCGTTCAGCTTTTATATATATATATATATATATATATTATATATATATATATATATATATATATATATATATATATATATATATATAACATTCCTAGGAGTCCATATACATAAATATCCAATAAAGTAGACGGAGGGCGACCGTCTTCTTAGCACAGCGGTATAGAGCATCGGACGCGATATCCGAAGGTCGTGGGTTCGGTTCCCACTGAAGGCAGGTTTGTCGTTTCGTCCACTTTAATTCCTTTCTACTTACCCCAGAATTACAATATCATAATTACGAATTAGAATAACTTCCCCTATGCTTTCCTAGGCTTCAATGTTTGTTGTTTCATTAACTTGTTTCTCTCTCTCTCTCTCTCTCTCTCTCTCTCGCTCTCTATATATATATATATTATATATATATATATATATATATATATATATATATATATATATATATATATATATATATATGATAGCCTGGTGTTCTTTCTCGAACATCTAAGTCTAATTAAATGCATGTCTTTTTTTCTTGCCCCTACAGAAATGCGGCCTTGAACCCTCCGCCTAGCAGCGGGCGCCGTGCAAGCTAAAGAAACCGAGGAACGAACAATCCATGATGCACGCAGACCAGATAGACCGTACTGAAGAGACCACAGGAGAAAATTGTAAGGGCTGGCCATATATCGTTTTGCCCTTTCGGCCTGCCCATGCCTGCGGCGTGCATATACATCACCGATGTTTCGTTCGTGGCGCATTCGATGATGCTAAACGAGAGTTTTAGTGTTGGGACCCCCAAAAGCTACAGGCGCCACGTTATTGCATTCTTTTGTTGTATCCCTGGCCTGCGAGGGTACTACAAAAGAACGCAAGAACGTGTGTACGCAAAGCCACTCTTAAAGCATCCGAATGTCCTTGCGCGTAAGCGCCCACTGACGTGGTACGTTTTTCTTTTTTTTTAACTCTCGCGCATTTTAATAGAAGCCCACACACACACACACACACACACACACCGGCGCAATTCTTAGCACGGAAATACGCTATGCATGAACTAATAAACGTGCCTTACAACTTCTTCATTGAACATTTCGCGTTTTCAGCAGCAGTTTACAGGATGATTAAGTAATAATAGTAAATGAACCAACGACATTTTAGGAAACATTCTCAGATGGTCAAAACGAGGGTAAGGAACACTAGGTTGGTTGCATTCTCGTAACGTTCACACGTGGGTGTATATATATATATATATATATATATATATATATATATATATATATATATATATATATATATATATATATATATATATATATATATATAATTTTAAAGCAGTGGCGCAAGTTAAAACACAGATGCGCGTTAGTCGATGAACAGATTGCTAAGAACGATTTAGAACAGCGCAGGCTCCCGCGACATTCCCTGTTCTAAATCGTATTTTGCGATCTGTTCATCGATTCAAGCATCCATCTTCCTCTGAGCTTCTCTTCTATGTGCGTTAGTTAAGATATGGTGACACCAACCACAAACGTAAAAACTCCGACGTCACACCTCGACTATCATCATCCAGCGCCCAACCAGACAGATATCTGCGTCAAATTTTGACACGTTTAAACCTATGTGCGTGCAATGGGGCGATGGTGCATAGCGATGAGCGTGTCGATGCAGAGAAAAAGGGAAGGAGGGGGGGTGTGGAACAACCGACTAAACGGGCAGCGCACACCTGCTTGCTCGGCATAAAAACTCGGGTGTCGGCGAAGAACGCCCTCTTCCTATTTTTAAGCGCAGAGGTCGTCGGTCGGCGCGCCAAGCGAGTCACCACAACACACGCTCGGTCGGGGACACGAACGACGCCAGCAGATGTGGCACGCACGCCAGGATCCCCCGCAGAGCTAGATGCTCTCGCCAATGTGCATGGAGGGGTGGCCGCCGCGCGAAAACATGCCCGCACGCACGTGGCACAACTCGCACGTAAGTGTCGGACAGAGATGGTATGTAATATCGGAGAGGCGACACCGAGAGACAGATTACGCGCGACTTACAATGATGCTGGAACAATCGAGAAAAAAAAAAAAGGGGGGGGGGGGGGGATATCGATAAAACATACGCGAAATGCCACTGCGCCTTCGGCGCACATCAAGCTTTTTTTTGAAGGGCGACAGTTAATAGTCAATTAAAACGAAAACGAAAAAAAAAAGGAAAGACTGAAAATTCACCTGCGTGTAATAACCGGCCCGTAGGGAGCGGGCCCGAAATTTTTGTTGGGGTGTAGTGTTGATAACAATTCAGTGCACCGCAAGTAACAAAATTTAAGCATATTATAACATTTCGTTTAAGAAGACCTTTTTGTACAGACATGCGTTTTTAACCCAAAAAGCTTGTGAAAATGGATGTTATTCTCAGATAGTCGAGGCCTTCAGCAAGTGGGCCCCTGCCGAAGAAAATTCCTGCCTACGGGCCTGAATAATAATCATGGTAATAATTTTTATTTTTCATTACCCTGATGGGGGAAGCTGAGGGTAAAATGCTGCTCTTAGTTTCACGGGCTATCATTGACCGAAAAAAAAAAAGAAAAGCATGCAATACCACAGTTAGATGCCCGTTAGGCATGGCCTACAGTAACCTAACTAAGCCCGTGAAAATAAGGGCGGTACACCTCGACTTAAAATATTTCGTGTCAATTTAGGTAACTAAATGTCATCAACAACAAAAAAAGAAAAAAAAAAGGACCGGCAGCTACTAAACTGAACTGGGAACAATATGCATTCAATTGTCTACGCCTAACGCAATTTCTCTTTTACTCTTATTTTTTCAACTCTCCGTTGGTGGTAGGTGGCACAACCTGTACTACGACCACGAGAAGCGCGCACACGGTCTGTTTGCTTCACAGTTGCCCATAATCCTAGAAACAACCGAGTCACGTGATCCCGTCTCAAAACTGTAGCGACACTACACGGGAAACAGATGAGGCAAACTGCAGCCTCGGATTACTCGAGACGTCATTCGAAACAATTCAATCGCCTGCACACCCCTCCTGCGTTGAAACCAATCACGTGCGCATGTGCGAGCGCCCGTGCGGTGGCTCCCACAGACGCCGCTGGCTACAAGTGTGACGTCAGGGCTGTTGCAGGGGGCGAAAACACAAAGTGTGACGGGGAACGTCTCTAGATAGAGAAAGCGAGACAGCGTAATGCAAACTCACCCACTACTAAACGACACGGTTACCGCGAAGCCGAACTGGAACCCCACCGCTCTGGGAACAACAGCCTTATTTACCTTAAGACCTGTAGACTAGTTGGTTATAGTCATGGGATTTTGCAGCGCACATCCGAATAAGGACGACAAGGTGTGCGTGAGTGGCTATGAGTAGGAAAGTAGAAGAGAAAAATGCTGCCCCCGTAACTGTCTCATCGAGAGGACACCTCAACAGGGTTAGCAAAGGGTGGGGAATAAAGAAAGAAGGGCAGCGTGCGTGTTCAGTGTCCACGATTATATGGCGGTGGACGCGCTGGCTCTGTCGGAGTCACGGGTTCGATCCCGGTCGCGATTCCACTTCCGAGCCAGTGAACACCCCCCCCCCCCCCCTTCCCATCGTCGTCCGGATACGGGCTTTTTTTCCTCCTCAAGATATGCATAATAATGACCACCACCTGGGCGATCAGCTACTTCAGCTGTTGTCTATTCTGATTTCCACTTAAACATCTACCGGCATGATTGTACACACTTACGAACCGTTCTCGCGAGACAGCACCTTTCGAATGTGCCGGAGAATCGGAGCTTCATCGCGGATTTGCGTTCACGCACGCCTCTTTTCGGCGCAGGCTGCCCAAGCGAATATGACGAATGTCCCACGCAGCCGTCGGGAAAGACACACTCCATTGGGGACTCCCCGCGGCTCGAGCTTGCCCGCACGTATACCATGCGCAAACGTCTTCGCACGCAGCAAGAACTTTTCCACTGCTCGCGACCTGAACGTCCCTTAGAAACAGTTCCAGACGCTACCAACTCGGAAGAACTTCCCGCAAGGCCGCGTCTCCACGTGCCAGAGGTTTGGCGCGAGTACGTCGCACATGGCACGGCGCTCGTAAATTGCGCGCGTTGTGAGCTTTGTCTCGACCCACAAGCTGCAGTACGTTCTGTCACTGGGAGCCGCACAGTGCGGTTGACTGCATAGGGCACGGTAACGAGCAATTGTAATTATATTATGTGCAGGCTGCACTATAACCACAACCTATACTGTGCATGGAGTCATGCAACGATGTGGATGATGCGGCGACACCTGTAACCTAAAGCTTTCCCCGTTTTTATTTAAAATAATCATAACCGGCTTTCAGAAAGAAAAAAAAAGATAGCAACAAAAGCTTGCTAAACGCAGTTGTTTCTTTTTCTTTTTTTTAGCAGCGCGAACACAGGATTATCGAACAAAGCATGTTCAGAATTTCTGCCGCATGACAAGAGGTGCCAGCACAATGGCATCCAGCTATCACGAGCAATAAAAAGGCGTACACTACTCACGGCACGAAACGCGACATGTATACATTGCATTATGTGGGTATGGTATTTGCAATTGCTCGAAATAACACATCATGTCGCCACGAATGTGGTCAGCCGAGGTTTTAAGGGATCTGACGTATTAAGTGAGCGAAAGTATTTGTATTACTTAGCCCCAGGAAGTCTCGTTTCATTCCCAAGAGGTAAGTCAAGCTTACTTGCATGAAGAAAAAAAACAGGAAGAAAGCAAGAAAGAGAAAAAGGAGCAGGAGGGCAAGACACCGGTCAAGGGAGGAGATGCTCGTGACGTATTTGACGATGTATACGTGCTTCCCCACTGGACTTGCACGTGTGTCTCGCCTTTCTCACCGATCGACTATTACCACAGAGAGAGAGAGAGAGAGAGAGAGAGAGAGAGAGCACCCTATTGCAGGTAGGGCTGACAGGCTGTCAGAGCCGTACGAGACGGCGACGTCACCAGCGGACCGCCGAGAGAGGAGACGGCTGTCGCGTCACTCTCCGCCCTCTCACATCTAACCGCCCAAAGACGCGCGGAAAGAAAACTAACGTTGTTCTTCCCGCCTGAATCAACACGTGCAACAACACCGCGCGGTCACAGCGGGACGAGGTGTGGCCAACGCTTGCGGCCGGTTGCACGACTAAGCGCGAGTGAAGCGGGCTGAGTCACGCGGGACCTCCTCTCCCAACTCAAGGAGCACGGTTGCTTCGTGGAAAAGCCCACCATCCCTGGCAAGTCCTCGCTGGTACGGGGCAGACGCCTACCGCTGGCGGGCCCGGAGCGCATTCCTGGGCCCACACACAGCGCTTCACCTGTTGCGTCACCTGGCAAGCCACTTTTCATCGCTCTCTCTCTCTCTTTCCTGAAGCCGTGATTAACTCGATGTCGCCCGCGCGCCGCTCAAAATAACGCTAATTGCGGCCGCCGATGACGTATACGATTAGGGTTGCAATGCATTGCATCGGTACTTCTCCGAGAATGAAAAAAAAAAAAAAAAGAGGGGGGGGGGGGGCTTAGTACGGCCTACAACAGTACTGGGCCGGTGCACGAATGTACATTCAGAGGCCTATTGGAAACTTCCTATGTCCACCTTCTCATATGATCGTCTTCGACATCGCCACCGAAATATTTAACTATATATATGTATACACTGGCATAGAACGAGTGTTTAGATCGGAGATCCAAATAATCTACAAATTGCGTCGACTCAACACATGTGGCACTCACAGGGGAAAAAAAGTAGAAACGTTTGTAGCAGCAGCAGTTACTATATACTTATGAGTGATCGTTACTAAGTCTTTACCGCCTGCTTACTTACGAATATATCCACAGGTGCATGGCAGCTGTCAGTATATGTAAATTATACATCGTGTTTGGCCACAGTTTAAGGACTGCGGACGTCGCAAATTAGTACACGCACTACAGTAAGTAGCGAGCCTGCTAGATTCTCTGGGCAAACGTGTCATCATCATCATCAGCCAATCTCATGTCCACTGCAGGACGAAGGCCTCTCCCAGTGCTTTCCATCCTTTCCTGTCCTGTACGAGCTGCGAATTTCTTAATTTCGTCATTCCATCTTACTCTCTGTCGTCGACGGCTGCGCTTACCCTCTCTTGGTGTCCATTCCGTCGTTCTAACTGTCCATCGGTTGTCTAGTCTTCTCATCACGTGACCTGCCCATGTCCATTTTATCTTCTTTACTTCGACTATTACGTCGGCTACCCCTGTCTGTTCCCTAACCCCCTCGGCTCTCTTCCTATCTCTTAGTAACGCTTATCATTTTTCGTTCCATAGCCCGCTGTGTGGTTTTTAACTTCCTTTCTAGCTTCTTTTTAATTCTCCAAGTTTCTGCCGCATATGTCAGTACTGGCAAAATGCAGTAATTATATAATTTGCGCTTGAGTGATAATAGTAACTTTCCGTTCATGGGTTGGGAATGCCTCCTGTATGCGTGCAAACGTGTAGACGCTTTTATTATATGCAGGATTAGCAGCAATGTGCAACGTTATTATACGGCATATGTATCAACAGTTATGAGCCAAGAAATTTTGGCCCTCGTGACTTGGATTCTTTATACAGATGGATGGGTCCTCAGGTGAACGGGTTGTGCTTCCTTGAGGTGCGCCTATAAACACTTCTCGGATTACTAATGAACTGCACGTCGCGTATTATGACATTGGTATTCGCTGCGTGCGCTGCTATCGCGTACGTTCATAACTTTCCTGCCATGGTTATACGGAAGGCCGTAATATAAGCAGCCCACGAACACAGTATATTCATTTTTTCGTATGAATGAACGACCACTTACTGCTACGGTAAGCAGCGAATGCGCTTCACGTTAAAAAAAAAAAGTAAACAAAACAATCCGCTTTCGTTAGTTCTGAAGGCGAAAAACGTAGCATAACTCGATACAAGGACAAGTAGACGGGACTGGCTCTCGTCGTCTGTCCTCGCGTCTATTTGCGCGTTTTTTTTTTTTTTTCCCTTTAGTCATGAACCATGAACCAACTAGCCAAAGTCTTGAACCAACTAGCCTAACAGCACTTTTTGTTAAGCCATATTTCGTAAGCGTTTGTGACATCAACTGATGATTCCATAATATGAGAAAATTAATATAGTTCTCGATTTTTTTAAAATATTGTTTTAATTCGCCTTTCTCACGTTATTGAAAAGGTACCGACCTAATATGGCAACAAAGATGGCACTGAGAAAACTAGTATAGAACATATTGCTGGCGTATATTCGATAAAGGCGTATATTCCTGCAACGGCTATTACACTCCTTTAGTTGTACATAATATCTAAGGCAGCCACTAACGGGAACATTTTACTACTAAAGCAGTGAGTACTGAAACAAACCGTAACAATAAAATGATTTTTCTTTTTTTACTTGCAATGTATTCCTGCAAAGCATACACCTAATGTCCTGTGTTTACCGCTCCTGGCACTTTCGTCCTGTTCAGCTCATAAGGCACCCACTATAGTATAGGATATTGTGAATGTTTACGAGTACAATGTAAAAAACAAAGCAAAAATCTCCTTTCAAAGCTCACGTAAGGATTTCATAACGGAACGTACTTAAGGTGAGCTTCCATTTATTTCAATGGTATGTGTACACCTATGCGGAATATTTTCACCGGCGCAATTTTCGTGACATTACAAATGTACAAAGCGAGAACGCGAGGAAGTTCTCACAGACGCCTTTGGCGGTCCACGAGTTCGCGATGAAGTAATGCTTGTATTTGATCGGTGCTATATCGCAGCCGTTGTATAGTGAGACACGCTCTGGCTCTCCGCCATGCTGAGTGGAATGAACACTCAAATCACGTTGCCTGGCGGAAAATGAGGCAGCCGACGGCCAGAAACGAGCCTACATCGATGCAAAACTCGACCAAACAAGCCAGAAAGATAGGCGACGCAAATGCGTCACTGCCATTATTCTGGCCTTTCACAATTTGTTATATCCTACCCAGACAATCATTTGTATATGACGCACGTTGCCTTCAATTCTTTCGCAGATTCAACCAGGAAAGGCGACTATACACAAAAATAACCGTTTTATAGATAAGAACCAAGATGCACGCACGCAATTGTATGGAAGGGTTTTAAATCATATTCTTGTATCTATAAAAGAAATAACACTATAGTGTGGATCCAGACCATTGTGTCGCAAGAGGCGACGAGAAAAAGCACCTACACTGTATACTCGTCTATTCAAAATACCAGGAGATGGCGTAAAGCACACACACACACACACACACACACACACACACACACACACACACACACACACACACACATACTCTAGGATATGTAAACCACATCAGCGCGCCAGACCCACACTGCACAAGGTTAGTTTTT
The DNA here is from genome assembly GCA_013339685.2 of Hyalomma asiaticum. Classification (NCBI taxonomy): domain Eukaryota; kingdom Metazoa; phylum Arthropoda; class Arachnida; order Ixodida; family Ixodidae; genus Hyalomma; species Hyalomma asiaticum. The sequence continues at coordinate 140,559,543 of CM023481.1, read as the reverse complement.
ATGTCACGTCAAGAGAGGTATGTAGTACATGGGCATTCAGAAAAAAAAAAAAAACATAAGAAGTTCACTTTGTTTCTGCACATGCACCGGAATAGTTCGAATTCCATAAACAGCATTTCGCATATTTAGAAAGAAAAAAAAGAAGAAAGCCCGTTAGTGCCAGTCCTCACACGCGACCACAAAGTGACTGTACTATACATATGCAGGTGGTCCATTTCCACTGTACAACGAAGAGAAAACTTTCACACTGCGCTTTCCGGCCATTTCTAAAGCCCTTGCGACATAAAACTCCTCACACCGTCATCACCTGTTCGGAAGTTGAGCTCTGGTGCATAATTCCCACGCCAAAATCAAGATGGCTGCGATGGTAAAGGCATAGCCTCCTCGAATTATCGAGGAGGCTATGGACTGAGGCGAGCCCCCAATTTCATGTACACAGGCGTTTTTTTTTTTTTTTCTCCTATATAGAAATACGTCCGCAGCGGCCTATAATCGAACCCGAGCGCCCTATTCAGCGCCAAGCTACCACAACAGATGCGTTCGCAATCACAAAACCACGCACGCGCGTTCGATACAAAACGGCTATGCGCAACACCGCCGAAACTCTCGTACTCTTCCTAATACACACGTCCGACACAGCAATATCGCTGGACATTTCCGCGCCGGGGAATTAGGCGAAAATGGTTTCGCCATTGTCAGCAGTATATATAATGGAGCCCCTCGCATTGCATGCACGATGAGCTTCGTTACGACATAAACGCGTCGTCGTCTTGCGCAATCGACGCAGCGCATCTATCTGCGCCTGCGAGCGACGGCTTGCGCCACGATTTCTGGCGCGCCATTACGCGAAGTGATTTGCGCGTCCCGAAGTGTCCGCCTGCCGCACCGCGCCCCATAGCAGCTGCAGATGATGCTGTGTAGCACACATAATAGAGCTCTTGCACGGACGGCTACTTCCACGGAGTGTGCGCTGTCTCGCAGATGATAATGCGGCACTCAGTAGTAAGACTGAGATTATGTCCGATTCAATGAGCTCATGTGTCATGCGTGTGAATTAACGCGTTCCATGTGTCGAATCAGCAGGCACTACAGTGCCTTTACGTACGCGGCAGTGCATATAGTGGAGGAGTATACGAGATAGCTCTTTCTTGGAGGCGATGCTCCGTAGCAGTCCTGTCTACGCCTGCTGTTTATACTTACGAAATTAGCCCCACCACGATGGTCCAGTATACATTTAAATGGCACTAGGTTGCCGACCCGATGGTCGCGGGATTAAGGCTGTGTTCCAATTCTGGACAGCATCGTAGACAGCCTACCTCGATAGCTTCAAGGACAGCTTCGCGTACTTGTCGTCCGAGTAATGGAACGCGTTGCACGACGAGGCGCCATCTCGCGTCGACAAAAGAAAGTAAAAAAAAATAAAAGAACGCTCACAGCTTTCGTTAATTTCGCTTATTTTGTGTTCCAATCTACAAAAAACTCAATGCAGCTCACATAAATTGCGCAAGAAAGCGCGTATTTGCGAGCAGACGGCCGCTCCGGCGAGGTTTGTGGATATTGAAACAATCCTCGCAGCCGCCATCTTGTTTGGACAGTAAAGTAGCCTGCATCGTTTTTACAGCGAAAGCTGTATATGGCTAGGGGAAACGAAAAACCGTTCGGCATCTGTGTCACGAGCTGTCTCCATTGGCTGCGCCTTCCAGTGACGTCGTTCTTTGCGCCGTACCAAAGCGCGCGTGCCATTGGCTGGCCCGTGAGTGACGTCGTCCATCCCGTCGCAGCCGTGGCGCCGAGCACGCGCGCATCAGCTTCGACTGAGAGCTTCCACATGGGTAAGCCACGGATGTTAGCTCGCGATGTCAAACGCTTGCAACGACGGTGCGCCGAAGAAGCGGAGTTGCGGGCAGAACAACGTCGACGTGATGATTGCGGGAGCGCGTTCGCCGGGGCGAACGCCCGCTTTCAGCGAGAGTTTCTCCAGCGGCACTTTGGCTTCGGCTGCGACGTCTGTGCCGGGTTTAACCCACTGCTAAACACCGGGGCCACACATTTCAGCTTCGCTGGTTAACCATTTGTACGGAGTGCTTGGGCGGTGATATTTTTGTCTTCGTATGCCATCTTCGCGAAGCTGTCTATTTTGCCGTCTACGTGAGAAATGGAATGGAACTTAAGATGGCCGCTGTTACGTAGCCGTCTACCGTGAGTATTGAAACACACCCTAAATTCCGGCCGCAACGGCCGCGTGTCGATGGAGGCGAAATTCTTGAGGCGCATATACGTACTGTGCAATGTCAGTGCACGCTGAAGAACCTCAGGTAGCCGATATTTTCGAAGCCCTCCACTACGGCGTCTCTCAATCATATCGTAGTTTTGGGATGTAAAACCCCCCCAAAATATTATTATGCATATGTATTTATCGTTCCTATGCCTTATCGAATCTCCGTTCAGTCAAACGGGTCGATCGTGCAGACCCAATCTGCAACAGTCACTAAGTGTGCCCAACAGAACATTCATTTCTTCCTATATATCGACCATAAAATAAACAACCGATCACCATCACTACTACTAGCAGCAGCATGGATAGTGATACATTTAGGTGGTCGATGGAGGCATAACGGAAACATGGATAGCTGGAGTAATTATTTCCTATCATTTCATTGTGCTTTCGTGCACGCACTTTCAGAGGGAACTATGTCTCGCAGTACGGACACATCGGGTTCTGCCGGTTAGCTCCATCTGCATTTGCCCGTCGCGGGTTCATGCGCGTGAACGAGATAACTCAGCCCCTGAACACAGCTGGCTCCATATCATGCAGTGGGGCTTTCGCTGCAGTCCTGCGGAGCCAGATGTACAGCACCAAAAAGAAGGAAAAAAAAAAAAGAGGAAACCATGTGAGCCTCGTCACATAACAGCAGCCACACGGTAACACGGGAAAAGGTCTACGGTATGTGCAATTTCTCAGTGAACGCCGCGAGAATGGCAGGGCACGATAGCGCCATATGGTAGCGCCAGTTAAAACGGTTGGAGCATGCGTCGCTTCCTGTACCTGCACATGTAGGCGAATGTTAAAGAACCCAAGGTGGTCAGATTGGGAGTTCCGCGGTGACTTCCAGTGACAGCGCGGTTTTGGCACGCAAAACCCCACGATCTGGAGCAGCATAACACCCCCCCCCCCCTCCCCTCTCTCTGCTATAGTGCTGCCAAGCTCTGTCTGCCTGAAGCATCTTGCGGGGAGGGCACTAACGCGGCATTTTTGCACGGAAAGCGCTTCAGGGATGCCATCACTTTGCGCAGCCATAGACGGTTTCGAGGCGGCCGGCTGGAGACGGAACAAAATGAAAGCGTTGCACTTTCAGCGTCCAGCCTGTACGGGGTGCGGAAAAGCGGACGACGTCCGGCCACCGATAACGGACAGCAGTGCACGCAGTGCTATCGGGCAACCTGCTGAAAACGTGCGCAGCGCGCGCACGAGACTTGTTTTTCCTCTCGCGCGTTCCGGCGGCACGTGTTGTCGCTGCAGGACAGGCGCGCGAACATTTGCGCCAGTGACGTCAGTTCGCGGAGACCACGGCGGTGCCTTTTATCAACATGAGCGCGCATTCCTTCGCGCCACCAAGGACAAAATAGCGCGGGAGAGGAAGCGCCGAGAGAATGAACGGCCATCGGCATGACGCGTGATAACGACACGATGAAGACTTCCTGGCGGTGCAAACACCGAGCAGAAAGTAAGACCTCAAAGCGTGACAACGGCGGCACGCAGCGGGAGTCGCGGTTGGTTCTCATCCGCCTTTCTAGTCCACACCATACCACGATGAAGTATAAAACGGATGCGTCGCAGTCATCCGATTATGGAACTTTTAACGACAAACATCAACGTTCAACTAAGCAGCTGACACCGAAGGCAATAAATATGCTGTCACTGGCCATCAGAGTGCGATCAGTCGCAGAGACTCCTGCTGAGCCCCCGACAACACACACCAGCCTTTTGAAAACGCCCGCTTAGCTCCGCGCACGTTAATGCCAACGTTGACCCTGTATACCTATAGTTTGCCCGTCCCTAGTCGGCGCCGTGTTGATGCGCTGCGACAGGCCGCCCAAATGGATCCTTTAAGTCGCGCGCACTTATGAAGAACGAGAGCTCGCGCGTAGCACGCGCCCAGCGCTTCGCGGAAAGCAGTCTGGCAGAAATGGGGAAGGAGGGAGGAGAGCCCAGCATCACTCCCGTGTGCGCGAGCGTCGCCCCTGGAAGCGGGCTTCACACTCGCACTATACGAGCGGCGTGAATTCGAGGGGGCCACGCCATTTTCCTCTCCACCGCCCCTCCCCCCCCCCCCCCACTTTCCGCCGTGCCGGTCCCGTAACAAGCGGCGAGCACTTTCCCCGCTCGGTGGCCATCGAAGGCCGACAGCGTAACGAAGCCGCCGTTGGTTCCGAGACCAGTGCAGCAGCGTCCTTCTATTTCGGCGCTAGTTGCGAAATGCAGCAAAGGCGAGAACGTAGGCCGAGAGAGAGCGCGGAACGGGAGCGCACCACGCTTCTGGGTACAACACACACACACACATCCTCCTTGGCTTTGCCGGCCGCCTCGGCTGAAAGATCACGGAGAAAGGATGGGCAAAACAAATTCCGCGTCCCTTCTCTCCACTGCCACCCTATCACTGCTCCGCCAACACCACGCGGGGACAGTCACCACGTGACCAGCTAATTACGACAGCGGCTTTCTCGGAAGCGGACCTTGACTGTACACACGCGCGAAATAGTGTGCACGACGCGCTTCGTTGTCTGCTCTGAACTTCTACGATGCAGGGGGCGCTACCTAGTCCTCCCGGGAAAGGGAGCAACTTCGTTGGCTCGCTGTGTCTGCATGCTGCTCGGCGATGTTCCCTTTGTTTTGCGTACTTAGTACTGCGAACATCTACGCCCGGTGCGTGCGTCACAGACAGGCAGACACTTGTCCAAGGCTATACACGAAGAATGCAAGCGCGCAACCGCAGGAGGAATTCTTCCTACCCCAGTGACTTGGAAAGAAAAAGTGCGCTATGTCTGTGCGCGGGCAGGCACGGCGGAGTGCAAAAATTTGCCACGCCAGAAGAGGGTGGGCGGCTTGTGTCGGCAAAACACGGCCGTCGTTCCGCAAGGACGACGGCTCGCCCCGCGATCGCCCGTCCAAAGGCGGGGCACCGAAGTGACGCAACCGCGCTGCGTTTATGGCATGCACTGCCAGAGGGACGTGCAGGTACTACATGCCGTCCATCGGAGAACTGCGTCACGACTCCGGACAGATATGGCCCCGGTGGAGCGCCCATGCAGTCGGAAACTATACGTGGCCTGAGCTCTGTATCGAACAGCCGAAAGTAGCACTTCTACTCTCCCGAGCCGGTACAAAAGGGGCGACTCACTTCAGCAGTGATGTAAGCCGTACCTGCGGAGTGACGACGCCCATGCGGCCACCATACGTGTACATATCGGTCGCGCAATCGCCTTAACGAGGAAGGGTACAGCCGCAGCAACGCGGGCTCTGGACGTGGTAGAAGACAATCGTGGTTAGTGCATAAGTTTGCCTTCGCGCTTGTGGCCTAAGACGTTCCGCAACTTTTGAAAAACTCCAGAATTTCTAAACACAGAATAAGACTCCGCGGAAACGCAGAACTGACTTCATAATGTTGCATAATAGCGCAAGTTATTTGTCAAAGGTCAATGATTTGCCAGATGTTTAGGCCCGTTTGAAGCTGGCAGGGGGAGGAAGTTAAGAGCAGATCAAAAGGGCTAACAAATAACTTTGATTGATTCGTGGGGTTAACATCCCAAAACCAGCTCTGATTATGAGAGACGTCGTAGTGGAGGTCTCCGGAGATTTCGACCACCTGGGGTTCTTTAACGTGCACTGACATCGCACAGCACACGGACTTCAATATTTCGCCTCCATCGAAATGCAGCCGCCGCGGCCGGGATTCGATCCCGCGACCTTCGGAACAGCAGCCGAGTGCCATAACCACTAGGCCACAGTGGCGGGGCTAACAAACAACTTTCACGACCAGCTAAACCACCAGTCTTGCAGCTCCCACGCACAAACTATCGCCAGAGTTCTTCCCCCTGTATTTTTTAATTCATTAATTGATTACTATTTTTGGTAGGGGACACTTATGGAAGAATATTAAAGAGAGCACGCAGACAATGGCAAGGCACTCGACACTATACAGGTGATGCTCGCTGTCCTTATCTCGTCATCGGCTCAGACTGCATAAGTATTCGCTCGGTTCCAGAATACCGACTAAACGTTCCGTCAATCGTAGTGCCCAGGACTTAAAGCCGTGCCGCGCGAAGTTTCCCATCTCACACGCCACAATATGATCCGCGAGACGAACGTGCCATTTCGTAAGCTATTTCGTTGCCCCCTCTTCTGTTCTCGAAAAAAACAACAACAAAAGAACAAGATACATGCAAGGAAATAGAAGGCGAGGCAGGCGACGGTGGCAAACGACCCCCTCCCCCTCCTCACCGCAAACCACTCGAAAAAGAGACCGCCAGCCGCGACTCAGTTTCGTTCCACACCGGAGCAGCGCAAGCGTCTCGAGTCCACTTTGGCAACCAACCGCTCGAGAAAAAGAGGCGTACACTCTGCGCCAAAGAGCAATGACGTCAATGAACACGCAGACCACAGAGAGAACGCCGCGTCCCTTTGTCCGCGGAATCGATGGGGCACAAACGCGTGACAACATTCCATCGCGTATCAGGGGCTTCCTTAGAATGAAAAAAAAAAAAAAAAACCACTCGAGTGTGTATACGGTTGACCTCGGCTCACTCAAGGAGTGTGACAAACGTGAGGGCAGGGGGGGGGGGGGGGGGGGGGGGAGGGGCATAGGTGCAGGAGTGGATTACCGAAGCGCGACGACAGCGACCTTTCTCGAGTTCGCAGCCGTGTCAGCCAATTTCTCGCGCGACAAAGGTAAAGATTGTAAGAAAATATCTTAAACGGGCGCGGAGACGGCAGGAGATATCGAACCGGCTAAAGGCGGTCGTAGCAGCCGCAGATGCGACAGTATCGCTTCTTCTGACGAGTGGCGCAACAAATGATACTGCAGACACACGTGTGCTAGAAGCTCGTGAGCGGGTCTCGAGACCGGCGCGAAAGAGATAAGCCCCTTCCGAGAATGCTGAGCCCCGAAGTAGAAAAGTAGAGGGAAAAAAAAAAAAAAGCACTGATAGCGGCGGCCGGAGAGGGAGGATTCAACAGAAAGAAATTGAGATACTATTGCCGGGCCGGAACTGCCCGCAAATATGCCCACGTCGGCGACGGGGCGACGCAGAAAAGCCGGCGCAGCGCACGCCAGCACCGTCACGTTCGCCAGCGATGCGGTTCCTGCGTGGCCGCCGCTCGCCCACGGAGGAAAAAGAAAAACAAAGCGTTTTTTTTTTTTTTTTGTTCTCATTGCCGAGTTGGCCCCGCGTTCTTTAGACGCCACGCTATATGTAGACGCGAGCTCCAGCAGGCGGGCTTGCTTTACAGCGGCGCGCGGCTAGCACACAGAGGGGCGCCGCTCGGCGAATGTGTGACAGTGCGTTCCGGCGAACTTGCGCCAAATTTTAAGAACACGCGCGTGCGCGTTACGACGATGCAACCAACTTAGCATTGTTTACTGTCGCCCCAACCACCTCGGCCTATTTTTAATTGTCTCGGGTGATTAAGTACTATTAATCAATGGCCAACATTTAAACTGTTGCTGTAACGCAAAATGTTCACTGAAGAACTTTTAACGTTATTCGATAATATCAATTAATGCCCACATAACGCATTTCCACGCCGTCTTAACCGACAACTGCGGCCTGTCAGGCCTGGAGATGCGGCGCAGGAAAAAAGCGAAACTTGGCAAACTATCAATCGTTTATGACGATAGAACACGTATTCCACTTCTTTTTTTTTTTCTATCACTGTCTAAATATAATGAAACCCAGAGACGTCATGCGCAAGTCCACAATAAGCACACTTGAGTTCTGCACGCGCAGTGGAATACGCAAATACAACTGCACAAAAACGTGAGTCCTAACATTTCCGTATATTACGGCATGCAACCTGTGAAAGACTATTATACATTGTTGGTTGGAGCCATGTATATATATGATCACAAGTTTCGCGACTAAAGCTTACTCAGAATTCAGCATGCGCGCATACCGCAAGATATCTGCGCACGCAGGTGTGAGCGTTGCGATGATACGCGAACCGCAGTGACGTTTATGCCACTAGCGCATATGTAACCGTGTGACTTGCATGCCAACAAAAGCACGTAAATGCCGAGAGTCACCGGCATCTCACCTCATCACTGGCGCATTTTCACTGCACACTCCATGGCGGCATGCAGAGCCCGGCTAGAGTGCTTCGATGTTCTCCTCGCCCCGAGGAGGACATGGAGGCACTGTGCGCCCGGAGAGGTAATTTTCTTTATTCACTCCCCTGATGACCAGACCGTTGGATGCTGAAAACACGCGACGGAAAGTATAGAGCGGCAAAAGATAGGAAAATAAGGGTGAAAGGACAGAACCCCATATACAAGCAAGGTTTAAGCAAGCCTCTCCTCTTCAGAGAACAATTTGGGGGGGAAAGGGGGGGGGGGGGGGGCGGCAGAGTTGCGATATCGCTGCACGTGAGCTAGTCGAGGAATATTTTATCTACGACACGGAGTCGAGTATACACCAATACTCCGCATATCGCTATCTTTCCATAACAGTCAACTGAGCCCTTACACATTCATCGCAGTGACGACGAAGTCGCGTTGATGTGTCCGAAGATGTCATCATCCTCGCCAATGGCGCTATTGCAGGCATTGAATACATACTAAGTTGGTAGAGGGCTAGAACTTGAGCGTGCTAAAGTGCCTACCAGAATAGCGCAAAGCTGAAGTAGGCTCACGACAACTCAGCTTTTCTTCCGTTCCTAAGAGCCGCGGTGCGCGTCTGCATATCCAATACATTTACTGGATATGCAGATACGCACCGTGGCGCCTTGGAACAACCCACAGTAGGAGCACTGACTATATACGTATACGTCGCTTGAGGCACAGAAGTGGTGGCTTCGTGATCGCGGAAACATCCCCAGTAATGCTTTATGTGCTTGTTTTGAGTTGAAGAAATAAAGAGAATGCATTTGCCTTTCTTTAAGGGCACCAAGAAGGTGCTAAACGACGTAATTTGTTGAAAGAAGCGCAGGCAATTTCCAGCTTATGTGAAAACAAATTGCAAATTTCCTGGTGCGTGCAGGACGGTATACATGGCTCACATGTTCACAGGAACCTCGGTGTTTCCCGTTTCCCATGCTGAAAAACTGTTGCGGGCCCCGCGTTTACACGTGACCGTATGTTATAAGCGCGCAAGAACTGTGGCCTATACTCGAAACACGCGAAATCAGTGTATAGGTCGTCACGCAACATGATGTGGTGTTTATATATAAAAGCGGCGAGGAAGGCCAAAGATCAAGTAAGTAGTATATATGTGTGTGTGTGTGTGTAATATATATATATATATATATATATATATATATATATATATATATATATATATATGTGTGTGTGTGTGTGTGTGTGTGTGTGTGTGTGTGTGTGTGTGTGTGTGTGTGTGTGTGTGTGTGTGTGTGTGATCCTCCATATTGCAACGCCCGCAGAATAGTGCAGAGATCTCAAGTTGTGCTGAACCGGAGCTATATATACACATGGCTTTTGCTGTTTACGTGTACATATCTCACGATTTATTTAGCACACGTTAACTTCGCGATCGCAAGCAACAAAGGGCAATTCAGAAGGTAATCCGTCCCACAGTTTACAGCGATATAGCTGAGCTGTAACGTCTGCGAAGGGCGACGCAGCACTAAAACAATTATGCCTATCACAGCAGCTTGCCCTTCAGTGCTCCGTTCCCATTGTTTTTCTTTGTTTTCTGGTTGTTGCCGTCGACATCGCACGTCTATAAACGCTACTCAGACCTACTTAATACAAGCTGTGCCCGCTATTGTGTCTCTCTTTGACCTGCAGAATGTTAACCTCGTGTGCGGGTGTACCCGTTTCTTTTCTTTTTTTTGTTGTTTTTTTTTTCCCGTACACTTTGACTAGCGTTAGTGTTGTGCTCCACAGAACCATGAAGCCTGCATGACATGGCCACATTAAGAAAGTATTCTGACTGATGACACATGAGGTGTTCCTGTGGAATTCTGAGAGACATAGGATGTGGTTGGATACTTTTGCTGATTTCCGCGCGAAAACAGCCACGTTCTGGAAGCTTCTCGGTTTTATCAGTTTGTAGCCAAAATCAGAAAAATGAAAGACATGCGAGAGGTCAAACAGATATCTTCTTGGGACTGCCACGTGTATTCACTGAAAGTATATATAGCGCAGTCACGGGTGAAGCATTCGTGCGCTATATGACGGACACCATATAAAAAGAAATAATCGAAAATAAAAATGGCTGGGTTTTCACGAGCCAGAAGAATCATCTGATAGGCATACAGTGGGGGACTCGGGAAATTTTGACCACCTGTGGTTCTTTAACGTGCACTGACATCGCACATCGCACGGGCATTTTCGCTTCCGTCGTTCAACCGCCGCGGTAGGGATCGGACCCACGTACTTAGGGTCAGTAACCAGGCAAAATAAAACTGCTACAACATGTTGATTTAATTGTGATCCTCCCGTTGGAAAGCTAAGTTTGTTACTTCGTGTATTGGTTGTGGGTGCGCACATTAAAAATGAGCTCATCGCCACACGTAAATACGGGATAAATAGCGCCATAGGCTATTTCATCATTGTCACCATTGCTATGTTGTTTTACACCCTTCCAAAACCGGGGCTGTGACGTACACCGAGCAGCTGTGAGGGTGAGAAGACGCGGCGCTGCGGCGGCCGCACAAGGATGTGAAGAGAGAATAAAACAAAAAAAAAAAAGCGCCACATGCATTTAGTTTTACGTGCACATTAATGAAACCACAATTAACCTCCACATTGCCTCATATTCACACCGCAGGTTTCGGCGCGTATAATGCTGAATTTTACCGCAGAACATTCGCCATATCCACCATCTTGTTTTGGATGAGCTGAAAAAAAAGTCGTTCGCGGAAAAGATAAGCTTGCTTACGGCACGTGGCATAAAGTTAAAAGAGAAGAAAAAGACGAAGCCCATAAAGCACGGCACACTGCGGCCTTGCGCGTCCAAGCGAACATGCTGATGATATGCAACGCGTTTCCGTTTCTTTCTAAACAACAATGATAACGGCGATAAGGCGTGGCACAAGTGTCACAGCTCGCTGACAAAAGCTCGAGTATAGCTTATGTGACTACGAACAGTTCTCGTCTTTCGACGCACTTGGCGATAATTCCTTTTTTTTTTTTTCGCGCGTGTACAATACACACAGCGAGAAACGGTTCTGAAACGTCGTAAGAACCTATACATTACCGCTTAGCCCCGCAACAGAGCCTCGAATTAAATGTTACAGCCTGTACATCGCAAAAGCATCTACCCACCGAAACTGTTAATTCAAGGCTATGTTTCGAGGCTAAGCGGTAATACAGATTTTCACGAAGTTTCCGATCCCGCAACCGTTTGCTGTTGACTGTACGTATAAGCCTTAACACCAAACGAAATACTTCGATCGGTCGATGCAAGTTTCCAGGCCCTTTCAGAGATTGCTGCAGAAATACTCGTCGCCTTAGCCGAAGAATAGCCAAGCGGAGTGGCATGCGCATCTTTAAAAGACCTCCGTCGCCGCTACGCGTAACCATATTTATTTAACGCCCGTTTATTTTGCGTAACGTCTTAAACTAAACTAGCGCGACTAAAGCACCTTCAACAAAACAGTGTTTATAAAAGTACAAATGTGGAATATACTTGCGACACACTATACCATGCACACTAAAGTAGCCTCCCTCTTGCAGGTCATGTGTCTATACGTTTTTTCCAGTTCAGAACTAAATTAAAAAAAAAGCGAAGAAAGGGTAATACGCAAGAGTTTTCTAATGCAGAACATGGCCCGGCTGTATAGCTTCCGTAGAATTGCACGATGGCGAAAGCGTATACCGCGCTTGCACAACTTGCTGCCCCCCCCCCCCCCAACCTCTTTGTTTCATCTTTCTTTCTTTCTCTTTTTTTGTGCGTGTCTTTTTCTTTCCTACTCGTCGGCCGTTCGACACACAACCCTTCGTGCAGCGTTTCCCGCAGTGGCTCTCCGCAATCCGGAAGAGCACTTTAATGGACCGCCGACTACACTCTCTCAAGTAACGCTATTAAGTCGAGCACAACGGAGATAGCCGAGGGCCGGGCAAATGAGACGCGAGAGAGGATCGACTCTAAAAGGCCTCGCAGAAGCAGGCATGCCGCTTGTACAGCGCAGCCGCAAGTTACGCAAGGATATCGAAACAGAATATCGGAACCAATACCCGCCATCGCGAAAAGCGTATACAGCGTCGTCGTGTTCTCGGAGATAAGTAGCGAGCGGTTTCAATTAGCGACGTGCTTTCGCATGCGTGTACACTGTTCCTAATAAGTTGGAAAGCATTTACACATTTGTGCCAGCGCAACGTTATCTGGGCGGCTTATAATGCCTCGACGACGCGTAATCAAAACGGGGGCGCCGTGAAAAAAAGCGCGAGGCGGCGCCCATGTCGTGTTCGTTATGCGTTCTTCACGCAACATCTTGACAGCGGGAACGCCAGCACGCCTGCGTGACGTCACGCATGCAGGCCTTCATTTGTCAAATCTCCACGACACCCGAAGCCAGCTCATAATATAATCATATTTCAGAGTCGGTTCTCCGTTGCTGCACGGTAGTATATGTCAAGCAAGCACATTTCTCTCTGCAGTGCATGTCTTTCAGCCAAACCCTCCGGTTTCATATTATATATATATATATATATATATATATATATATATATATATATATATATATATATATATATATATATATATATATATATATATATAAACTGCCATTCTTTGTAGCAGCAGCAAGATGAAGAAGCAAGTAACGCCGTGTGGTGGGATGTGCCTCACTGATCCAGCAACCTTACGTAAACTGACAGCAAAGAATGGTCGCCAAACAAGTGTCGCACAGTTTCACATGACTCTGACTTCCTTATCTGCGCGTAACCAGGAGGAATATAGTATATCGCAATCTCTTCCTATTTATGTTTGTAAGATATTTTTCTAAAGTAATATGCCATATAATGGATACGTGGACTGCTTGAACAGGCTGCGCCGTTGGCATGCAGCCGATTACGGCAGCGCTCTCGTGTGCATGAACCGGGATAGTATAAAATATCTGCTCCTATACCCCGCCCAGTCAGCTCTGCGGATTTCACCGCGTATATAAACACTGCACGGGCGTCTCAGTAAAACTGACAAGCCTCGCGGGAACTGCTACCCTATACGTATTGCGCCAGCCTATCGAGAAACAGAAAAAAAAAAAAACAGAAAGAAAAACAGAATTTTACCTTTCATAAAACAGAAAGAAAGAAAGAAAGAAAGAAAGAAAGAAAGAAAGAAAGAAAGAAAGAAAGAAAGAAAGAAAGAAAGAAAGAAAGCCGCATTCTTAAATGCTCTTCGTGCGTTACAAGAAAAACGGTTCGATAATCGCAGACGCGCACACTGGCGATCGGGCGCATCGCGACTGCCAAAAACGGTATGCAGCAACCAAGGAGCCCAGGCGGTTGCGAAACTATACATCTACAGCGTCGAATGAATCCTTTGAATCGGTTCCATGCACGGCTGCAGCTAAACGCGGGCCGCCACTTGGCGACGGTGCACGACATTTTGGAACTTTCGGCGCGACCGTGCCTTTCTTTCGCAGGCGGGAACAATCCCCCCCCCCTCCCCGCGGGAGCAGAGAAACTGTTCGCCCCTCATCAACGCCCGCCTCCAACAGCTTTCCATTTCGCAGAGGACAAACGCGCGCGCGGCCCCCGGCAACAGCTCGCGCTCGTAGGCAGCCGTAAGGGATGAATCGTTCCCCAATTAGCTGCGAGTGCAGCAGCGCAGGGATTGCTAAACGTTAGATGAGTAGCGATGGCGTGGCCTCGGAAACGCGCTCGATGCTGCCGGTGGTTTGTATTTCCGCGGTGCGGTTCAGCGAGACGCGCGTCGCTTTCAGGAGGCGTAATCTCGGCGCGTGTGTATATACGGTGGCGACGACGAAAACTAATCTGGTTCGTTACCTGGAATCTCGCCACGAGACGAGGAGGAGAAGACGTGCTTACGCAACGATTAGGCAGGTGGTACCAGGATATATATATATATATATATATATATATATATATATATATATATATATATATATATATATATATATATATATATATATATATAACAGCGCGTAATCGTTCATCCCCCGAGCACGGGAGCGCCGCAGGCCTTCCTCGATTCCACGCACGGGCCAATAAATGCGGGCGAGAACACGCCTGAGGTGGGGCCGGTAAGAAAATATATACGCCTTTCAAGCTGAGCTGAAATGCTAAATTGGTCATTTATGCAGAGAACGGAGGGTCTCGATGTATGCGATTCCCAAAGAAAGAAAGAAAGAAAGAAAGAAAGAAAGAAAGAAAGAAAGGTTCCTAGTTCTGCTCCCCAGTGACGTCAGGAGGACCCAGCGGTAGGCATATTAAAGTGAATCTGGAAATTAATCGGATGAGTAACAATAAAACGATAAATTTACATAATGTACGTTTTGATCGGTTCGCCGAGAGTATATATCCGAATGCAAGAACAAATATTGAACTTACTTGTTTCTGCGGAGTCAATGAAATGACTCCGGCTAAATTCGACCGTAAAACAAAACAAAACAAAAAAAAAATCACACTGAGAAAAGGTATAGTGCCAGGCTCCGAAGAGACGCCAACGAAATATATAACGTTCATCAAACATCTTCGTCAAAACGGTGCCTTTCCGGAAAATTCGCGCGGGAAGGCGTTCACACCGGCGCTAACATTATAACCCAATTTATTGGGGTTTGACACTCAGAGTGCATGCCCGTGAAGAAATATAGTGCGCATTTTCTAAATCAATTATTCATATTAACCCCAAAATATGCGCGCACATTCATAAGGGAGGGGATCCAGGGTGCTATTAGACAGGATACGAAAGATAGATAGTAAGATATTCAGAAAAGCACAGCGTTACAAAATAAAAGAAAACAAACGCGAAATATATTGATTATTGACTATGTAGATCATAGGAAAATACTTCTAAAGAAATGAAAGTTATGAAACCACGACAGTCAGAGCAGTTTGTCTGTCACTCGCTGAAAAGGAGCAGCACCTGTGATGAACACATGACGATGTTAAGTTACTCCAGTCTTTACCGGTTCTGTATAAATGTAGATATAGATAAATGTTCGAAAGCGTTTGTGCTTCAGAGCCGAAGGCTAAATTTATGACGAGAGACAAGATGACCGTAAGGGTGCACAGCGTATTCACAAGGAACCAAGTGTAGGGATTTTACAGGCAAGTATACCACTATACGGAACACTGCGAGACGGGTCTGTTTTCGGGACCGCTGCGGTGGTGGTACAGTGGTTACGGTGCTCAGCTGCTGACCCGAAAGACGCGGGTTCGATCCCCTACGGCAGCGGTCGCGTTTCGATGGCCCGCGTACTGCTTGTTATCAGCGCACGTTAAAGAGCCGCAGGTGGTCGAAATTTCCGGAGCCCTCCCTTACGGCATCGTATCGTAGTTCTGGCACGTAAAACACCAACAACTATTTATTAGGATGTTTTCGGCTCATGTAAAGAGTGACTGTAAGCTGAAGTGTTCTTCATTTGTGTTGTTTATATAAACATTACTTACGATTACCTCTAGCATAATTAAAAAAGAAAAGCTAAGTATAGCTATGCAGCGTACTTGTTTATGTAATGGGGCAAGGCAATGTTGACCGATTTCTGCGTACTGAGAAATGATGTGCAACTCGTTCGCGGCGCATTTCGATTCGCTTGTAAAGGGCGCAACAGGGCTGAAGGGGCGAGTTCGAGTTTGCTGATGGGCAGGAAAGAAAAAAGAAACGCACAAATAACGCCGCAGCATTGGAACAGGACGAAACCGCACCGGGGCAATAACGGTTATTCGGCGAGACGCGCAGCCAGCCGACGAAGGCGCAGCAGCGGTCGGCTGCCACACCGCGGGAGATGGTCGAAACGGGTTTACGGCGCCAACACCACCGCGATTACCAGCAGCAAGAGAGAGCAGTCCGTCACGAGACCCAATCCCACCCACGCGTCAACAAACGGGAGCGAAAGCGAGAAGAGGAAACGCGCGCACGGCTGGCCTTGGCCTCGACCTTGGTGCTGTGCGCCGGCCGCCGCCGCTCAAGCCTTTCCAGATCGGGGCCGCATCTGGGGGGCCTGGACGACAGATAACGGCGGGGGTCTTCTGCGCTTGCGCCCTCTGCGGCGCCGCGCTGCGCCACCCCGAGCCGTTTTCTCCATGCATTCTCGCGGGGACCACGTATAAAGCATTCGATGCCACATGAACGTAAAGCACTTACAGGTGTCAAAAGACATTTTTTATTCCGGTTTACTAGGCGTTCTCATGGGTATGAAAGCTCACGCCTCCAAGCACATACCTTTGTTAACATCTTTGTGTTCAACGAAGTAGAGTTATGTCCTCTTCCCGTGGTGATTGCGCAATAGGACGACAGGATTCGCACGACCCATAAGGATGCAAATTTATCAGTTAGCGAACGACGATGAGTCCCATCGATCTCGCTAACGCGAATGCTGACCAGCACATAAGCTGCACTTTCTTTTTTCTTTAATGTCTGACCGCGAGTGCCAGTGAGAAGGCTCCATCGACTACAGTTGTTGTCAACAGGTATTTGTTTTTGGTTTTCATTTCGAGGTAAAACTTTCGCCGTTCAACCTCACGAACTCCACGACACCGGCGCCTTCACCTCCCACCCTTCTCGTATCGAGCCAGTCGACGGCGGCGAGACCGCTGGGTAAACACGTGCGGTTGCAGCCAGTGCCGGTCAGAAGCAGGCGGCCGTTACAGCCGTGTGCCCAGCTGCCTCGTGCTCGAACCGCGCCGGTAAAGCTGCACCGGCCGTTTGCACGGTAGAAATTGCGCGGGACGGTATACGATGGGTTTGCAGGCGTGTCATACAGACACCCTCAGCTGCCGCACAGCCTGGGGAGCGGAGAAGGCAAACTTAAAAGCGACGCGATTCGAACTTCGCTCCTTAGGTGCGCCAAGTTGGGCAAATGTTTATCCATGTACGCTCCGCGTGATGCCTTATGAGTCACGCCTGAACAGCACAGCGAACAGCTAGGTCTCCAAGCTGGGCAATCCTCGAGGGCGTCTCCTTGCATTTGACCGATCTTCCATTTTCATCGTGACCCCAACGGATGCATGGTTCGCGCGACAATGATGCGGTAATCGATGTTTAAATGTTACGAGCATCCACTTTGAAAGGTGGCAGTTTAGGATAGTTCACATTACATAGTGAACCGGTGCCATGGCTACAGTGCTACCACCCCTCTTCCCGCTTACCCCCTTCATGTCAGTTCCGCGTGTTCCCTTACTGGCATCTTGCCGATGCACGGTTTACCTATATGACAAAATTTGTCCTCCCGCGTTGTGGGGCCTGAGTGCTGTGAACCTTATACGCCGGTCCCTCCTTAATCTCAAGCATATGAAGTACAATTCCTCTATACTAAGGTGGTAAGAGCAAGTACAAAAAATTACAGCATATCCACGGAGTGAATGATGATGAGTGGGCGAAGCTCGGGAGTTTCATCGTAGATCGTGCCGAGTTCCGGATTAATTTAGTTAACGAGCACGCTACGAATCCTCATGGTTCAACTATGCACAAGTGAAATCTCCCACCGGCACTTCATTGCAAGTCGAGATCCAGTGCC
The DNA here is from genome assembly GCA_013339685.2 of Hyalomma asiaticum. Classification (NCBI taxonomy): domain Eukaryota; kingdom Metazoa; phylum Arthropoda; class Arachnida; order Ixodida; family Ixodidae; genus Hyalomma; species Hyalomma asiaticum. The sequence continues at coordinate 140,541,665 of CM023481.1, read as the reverse complement.
TATATATGTGTGTGTGTGTGTGTGTGTGTGTGTGTGTGTGTGTGTGCGTGTGTGTGTGTGTGTGTGTGTGTGTGTGTGTGTGTGTGTGTGTGGGTTGCCGGTGAACGGTTCTCCAGCGCGAGCAGTCGGTATTTCTCAATAAAGAAACTCGCTAGGAGACGCTGCCTGCGCCAACGTTGTCTCTCGCGGGTGAGGGCGCGTTCTCCTTCTTTGCGAGCTGGTAGAGCGTTCATCTAAGAAAGAGCGTTTCCATAGCCAACGCGCGCCTTTCGCTCTCTCTCTGTCTCTCTCTCTCTCTCTCTCTCAGAAGACAGCAGAGGCACGCGCCAGGAGAGAGAGATAGAGAGAGAGAGGCACGCGCAGAGGGCGAGCGCGTGCCTCCCGGCACGCGGGTTACGCCTGACGACTGACGCCTGACGCGGGACAAGGTTAGACTAAGAGGAGCTTCGCCCCTAATATTTTACGGCTTCCGAGTAAGCCTCGCCAGCCAGTGAAACAGAAGCGCGAAAGCTTGACACGACGCAAAAGCGCCCAGTGTTAAAGCAGCTGGAAACCTATATTCAGTGAACGCGCACTTAGTATAATATATATACATCGATGTTAACAACCACGTGTGGTATATATATATATATATATATGGGTGCGGAAATGTTCGCGTAAACTTCATACACTGTGCCGCTGCAATGTTAACCGCAGGAAGCCGTTCGTGAAAGCAACACGACGAACTACGCAATTTAATTGAAGCGAAAATAACAGCGAAGGAACACTTTCCGATCAGTGTAACGGCAGTCTGTGTATACGGGAAGTTGGGTTCATGAACGCTACAGAAGGCCCGATCACTAATCGGGCCTTCTGTAGCGCACGGCCAAAGCATAGATTAGTATGTTGTGCGGGACGCGAGCGTGGCTGGCAATTAGCAGACAAACGAGTGATGCATCCCCGAAGAACAAACAAAACAAACTAAGCTTTACTGTCGTGATCGTACAGCCTCAACGGCTCGGTTGCGCACACTCGCACCATGTACTTCCCTTTCCGTCACACAACACGATAAGATTTTACCGATAGTCAAAGATGGGAAAGGGTGCCTGGCTGCTGTTGTGCGACCGTGAGACCGCCACGAGTACATAGCCAGAAAATAAATGCAAATATCTCATGAGCATCTCACAAAGGCTTCAAATGAAGATTTCGTAAACATTCGATAAGCGTCAAGAGTCACCGTTTTCCAAACGAAATTTTTAAGGTTCGCGCGCGCGCGGCCCCACTTCGAAGTATTTATCATAGAAGGATCGAACAAAACGAACGAAGGAAGTAAAAAGCAAACGAAATACCTACAGAACGCAGAAAGCATCGGTAGTGCTATTACTGTATATGGTATAGTACAGTATACCCGCTGTATTACGGGACATACCGCGGCAACTCCTCTCGTGGCATCTAACGACGAGGAGGCTGTTCTTTTGTCCGTCTGTCTGTGTTGCGGGTCAGCAAATTACTCGCTGAATGCCTTGCCACGAATAATTCGGCTCTACACACGATCGCGTGAGCGAAGTAAACCCACCGGCGCTTTCATGCAGCTGTACGATAAGCCTGCAGAGCTTATAAATACTGCCCGCAAAGAAGCGGAAGAGAAGCCACGGGAAGCTGTGACACGGCGACTTACACGGGACTATAGCACAGCTTGCCACGTGGCTGAGAAAACGAGACATCTGAGTAGACATATCTTCTGGCGCGCCACATATACTCTTCAGAGTTCTCACTTATTACCTTTTAATTTTTATTTCCCCCCGTTTTTTTTTTTTTTTTCAATCGGGTAAAGCTCATATGAGCGTAAAGACGGGCGCGCGCGGAAGCGAAACACAAATACACACAGAAAGTGGGAAAATAACCAACGGGGAGGCAACGGTTGTTGAAAGGAGACGACGGGCGTCTAAGCTCCGGATTCTAAAACGAGCAGCGAACAAGCAAGCGAGCTCCCGGTGCGTGAGCCGTCAGTGCAGAGGGGCTAAAAAAACCACCGGGTAGCGTGGAATGGACATTCCGGAAAGCGTGCCAGCCAAAAAAGAAACGGCGCTTATAAGACACGGCGTTCCCTCCCTCTCTGCCTATAATTTACGGCGCACTGACGAGCATCCAGGAGAATAAGCCAGCGAAGCTCAGCGCTACCAGGGGCATAAAAAAACACGCACAGCGCACTAAGGGTGTATATAGCCCTCCATATTACAACGTTCCATGAATATCGAGGAACATACGTTTTTCTCATGATCGTGTACACATAAGTCGCTTTTGTGCCAGCATCGTTTTGAAGTGTCACTAAGCTGCGGCAACGGCTCGACGAGAGCAGCAACAGAAAGCACAACTGGGATTATATATATATATATATATATATATATATATATATATATATATATAGGGTGTTTTTTTTTAGTTGCAACACATTTTTTAAATTAGAAAAACATAAATCGCGGGAATGTCTTGTGTACCATTCGAGTATACGGATTGGCGGCCTCTAGATACAGAACAATTTCCGCACTGGAGCGCATAATTAGCGAAATTACACTAATTAACGTTTTAATTATCAGTAATTGGTGGCTACAGCAAATGAGTACTTTGGAGCCCGTCCTCGACCCTACCTATCCCAACGATCAAATTTTGAATAGCGGAGCGCATGTCGGAGCTACGCGAACAATTAGTTCCCCTTGGCCGGCTCCTTGAAACCGAAACTGGGCGCGAAAAGAGCGTCTGTGACGTCGATGCCGCCGCCCCCACGGCTTTCGTCACTCGCCACTCGCCCGTGGTCACCGCCGCACCGGCCGCGCAAGCAGCTTGCGTTATCTCCTTGTTATCTGCGGCGTTGGGCCCCGCGGGCGAGTGACGAAATCCGGGGAGGCGGCGACATCGACGTCACAGACGCTCTTTTCGCGCCCATTTCGGTTTCAAGGAGCCTGCCAACTGGGGAACTAATTGTTCGCGTAGCTCCGACATGCGCTCCGCTATTCAAAATTTGATCGTTGGGATAGGTAGTGTCGAGGACGGGCTCCAAAGTACACATTTGCTGTAGCCACCAATTACTGATAATTAAAAAGGTAATTAGCGTAATTTCGCTAATTATGCGCACAAGTGCGGAAATTGTTCTGTATCTAGAGGCCGCCAATCCGTACACTCGAATGGTGCACAAGACATTCCCGCGATTTATGTTTTTCTAATTTAAAGAAAGTGTTGCAGCTAAAAAAAAGCACCCTGTATATATATATATATATATATATATATATATATATATATATATGAGAAACAAGTTAATCAAACAACATTGAAGCCTAGGAAAGGGGAAGTCATCCCAATTCATAATTATGATATTGTAATTTGGGGGAAGTATAAATGAATTAAAGTGGACGAAAAGACAAACCTGCCTTCGGTGGGAACCGAACCCACGACCTTCGGATATCGCTTCCGATGCTCTACCGCTGAGCTACGAAGGCGGTCGTCCCTCCGTCCACTTTATTGGGTATTTATGGATATGAGTGTTAGGCAGCGCCACTCGTAGCCATGGTGGCGAGTGTGGCACACTCAGGCGTCACGTAGAACGTGATCTTATGTCGAGGTGGTTGCTGCCCAATAAACCCTCGTAAGCTACCTAAGGCACCAAGTCTGCCGCAACGAGGCCCAAGCTACGAAAAAACGAAAGGGAAGGGGGTCCAGGGCTCGCTTTATTTGTTATACCCCTGTTACACGGGCGCCTGCAACCACGGTAAGCGTAACCGCGTTTCAACCGTAGTTAACGCCAACCGTAGTCCACCGGAGTTACACGGGCTATCGTGTTCGCGGTTGACAGAAGCTCGGCCCACATCCAGCGCATCGGCATAAACACACTCGCAAGAATACGTATCCTCGTCATTATAGGTACGAGAGAAGCAACTTTGCACAACCCTGCATCGTTCTGTGAGGACATTGTTGATAAAACTACGCCTTAGCGAGCGACAAGCGCATCACAACAATCCACCGTCACCGCGGAATGCCCGGCGCTGACAACTCCGAGCGTTAGGCCTAGCGAGGAGTATACTGTGGTGCCGTTCGCGAAGAAGCGCGACTTGAGCTCGTCACAGAGCGCTTGTTTTTGCTATCACGATTAACATTAGTACTTATATATCATGCCCGAACATGTGCGATTAGTTTTAGCTGCGTCTCGATATGAAGAGGAAGGTACGAAAGGAAGCGAGTCGGTTCGGCGAAACGACCGGTGCCGCTGCAGTGTTTACCTCTGCATCGCGGCATGCGATCTGTCGAGCAGTGTGGAAGTGGCCGATGCGTTGCAGAAATGGCAAACTTTAAAACTAACTTTGCTCAGTTATGAATTATTTTGTGCCATAAGCAAATCGGGGTCAATATTTTAAATGCTGTTGCGAGCGGTGATATAGCAAAAGCCTCGGTAGCCTTGGAGCGGTACGAGCTTGCGGAAGCAACCGCGGTGCGCTGCAGAAGCACGCGCGCGCGTTTCGAGCACTTGGGTGCACTGAGGTAATATTACCGTCAAAAATTGTATTACTGCTTCTTATATGCCGCAACGGGTACAGGGCCACTTTTTGGAAGATATCTGCGAAGCGCCGCTGAACTCGGGAGCGTCCGCCATTTCGTCCGTTTCCGAACGTCGGTTTACGCTTAACCGAGCTTGGCAAGCTCGGTTGGCGGCCAACCGCGGTCAGCAGCCTAACCGCCGTTTCGCGCGCCGTGTAACTGCGCTAACCGCGTTTAACGATAACCGCGGTTACCCTAACCGTGGTTAAGGGCGCCCGTGTAACAGGGGTATTAGAAACAAGTTAATCAAACAACAAACATTGAGGCCTAGGAATATATATATATATATATATATATATATATATATATATATATATATATATATATATATATATATATATATATATATATATATATAACGGAATTGATGCGCCTCTTAGAGAACGACGGTTTATTAAGTCAACGTTTCGGTCGGAGCCCGACCTTTCTCAAGACATATAAATATATATATATATATATATATATATTCCGATACCGAATTGATAACTCAATACATTATTTTCGCTTATTTCTTCAGCCGTCAGCGTTTCTTGGAACTGACCTCATGCAATGCAAGAGCAGCCCTTTCTATCAACACCGTTCGCGTTATCGTTACTTTTGTTTTCCTAGTGAAGATGGCTCAACCCACAATATATGGGAGTGGCCCAAGTTAAAGACGTTTTACTGCATTTGCACGCAAATCAAACATACGGTATAATCTGGCTTCTGAGATTCGTGCCTCGAAAATGCAAGTTCAAGCTAGCAAGCCTATAACCCTATTTTAAATAAGCACCTGCGCCATGTTTTACAGCCATTCACCCGTCATTTTCAAGCACAGATACAACGCTTGCATATATGCGCCATGGTTGGAGCTTGGGGCTTCTCGTATCGTCACTGTGTGTGTGCGTACCTCCTTTCAGCCGCTGACGCTGATTTATTTTTTTTTTTCGGTCGAAGTTTTTGTTGTTGTTTTGTGGGGTTTTACGTCCCAAAACCAGTTCTGATTATGAGAGACGCCGTAGTGGAGGGCTCCGGAAATTTCGACCACCTGGGGTTCTTTAACGTGCACTGACATCGCACAGCACACGGGCCTCAACATTCTTTTTTTTTTTTTTTCGGTCGAGTCAAGACGAATTGCACACAAACGCGCTGCTATGTTGTGGAGAAGAATGCCCATGCGATGTACAGTCGTGAGCAAAAGTTTGGAGACCAATGGGTGCCACAAACAGCTATTTTTCTTTGCTGTCCGAGTAAGTTGGCTTAAATCAGGTGGTTCAGCCTAGGTGCACTTGTTCGACCGATGTAATGCAGTGGTGCGATTCCATGTTGTAGAGCTGTGCTACTAGGAATTTAAAGTTTTTTCTGGTGCCATGGTATCCAAACTTTTGCTCATGACTGTACACAGCGTAAACCTCGCAGTGTACAGTATTTCCTCCTTCTGTTATCCGCAATACACGTACGAACGCCACGTGTTTGTCCATTGTCCACGTGTTTCTGAGAGAAGGCTCAGTGGTCAGCCCTGTCGTCTCCCAAAGGCACAACGTCCAAACTTGCACGGCGTCAGAGCGCAGCGTGTATATATAATAGCTGTCACGGTAATACTTATTTTTATTCACGCACTGGCAATGGCGAAGCTGCGCGATTGTGACTCGGTGCTCTGACGACAACAAACTGTCCGTTGTTTATCGACGACCACTGCCGCCATTGACACTGGTTTAATGGGACAAGCCCACTTCCTATCTAGAAACTGCTACCGCAAGTAAAAGAGAACTAACCAATGTGAAAGATGCAGCTCGTTTTAAACAAGTCTCCTTGTTCATTTTCCACATCCCGTCGCGACATCTTACTCAAACGACAGTCCAGAGAACTAAAGAGCTCGCAAATAACAAGACCAGACGTTATGTTATGACGAGGACCGGTAACAATAACATTATAGAGGTCAGCATCGAAACAAATCGCTTCGTGCCTGCTAGTATTGGTTAACTGCGAGTTAGATTGCTGCTTGTACCACTGAATGAGCTTCGCATGTATTTCGATAGTGTATCCGCGGGCATACACTCGCAGGCACGCGAGCCCTCTTTTAACGGCAGGTTACGTGTAGGGCCAGTCACATAGTACATTTGCGCGAATTGGAAACGTGGCAGTGCCGACATCCGAAAGGCCTTTGACTCAGCAGCGTTCATAGTACGTATACATAGAGTCCTCGTGCAATCTGGCGAGGAATGTTCAATTAGTCTAGCGCAGCAACGAGTAAACAAATACGCGTGAACAAAGAAAAGATAGAACAGACAGAAGAGATTCTTGGATTCAAAAGAAGAGAAAAGCACAAGGCAGTTATAGTAACTGTCTCTTGTCAAATAGGACACCTGAAACGTCCTGTGCCGTGAAGCAGTCCACTATAGGGAGAGCGAAAATCAGTTGCCCGTTAGAAATATCAACTCCAAAAGGCAGTACATGATCCGTTAAAAGCGAAAAACGAGGAGGAAAAGAGTCTAATTTAAAAAAGAAAAAGAAAAGTAAGAGAGTGAGGAAAGAAACCGCACACACGGCAGGGAAGAGTCCAACGGGAGCAGAAACAAAGCAACGACCAAAAATGCACTGCCGATTTACAGCCGCCCATTCTGGGAAGCCCGAAGGGGAGGAGAAGCGGTTCGATTGGCGCGCAAGTTCAGCGAGTGAGTGAGCAATAAGGCGGGAATGTTTTGGCGGGTCCCCGATAAGCGCAGTCACGCGCAAGCACGCGAGAACCACGCACAAAGAAACAGAAGCGCGCGAATCCACGCCTCGCACGGAGGTCCCAACGAAAAGAAAATTGATAGGCCAAGATAGGCGCTGCCACTACAGGAGCGAAGGTGGAGAGGGTGCACAGTGACTTTCGTGAGTGCGCTCGGGGTTACCAATGTTGTTGTTTTCGGCGGGCGGGCGGCGGCCGGTATGAAAGAAAAAAAATAATAAAGGAATACGATAGACAGAAAGGGAAGCAACGTGCCTCCGAGAGAGCCGGCGCGGGAATTTTCCGAGCTGTTTCCACGGCCACCACACCGCTTCCGGTGATCGGCTGGAAACCGCGAAAGCGAGGGAGCCGGCCGGCGGAAGGGAAAAAAATAATAATAATAAAAAAAAAAAGAACCAAACGAGACGAGGGCCACCGAGGGCGGGCTGAAGCCGAGGTGGATGATGGGAGACGAAGGGCGCGAAGATGCGCGTGTCCTCGAGGTTCTTCGAGAGCGGCGCAGCGCTCGTCAGGACGGGAACCTTGGGGAAGGGGTTTCAAAGCCTCGGACGTGACTCATCGCGTTGTTTACCAGAGAAGGCTCCTTCGTAGATACTGCACAGTGCGGTCGCTGGCGCCGCAGCCATGCAGGCCCCTCGCTCGAAGCCCAGAAATGATGACCTCCATCCACTCGAGCGTCGTCCCAAAGCACCGATGCCCCGTTTTCAATGTATGTGCGCGAAATGTATGTGCGTGAAAAAAAAGCAACTTCCTTTGGAATGACGTCGCGAGATACGCCCCCGCATGGCGTCCTTCTTTACGGTCCTTCACTCTTCCTTCGTTATCCAGCCGAGTTTTCCAAGGCCCCGCACACACAAATAAGTTTGCGCTCTATCCCGATCGTCGTTCTCTTCCGAGTGTATGCAACAAATAAGGGTCGGCAAGGTCACTTTGGTTGGGAAGCGCATTAACCTATAAAACGCCATCAAGCAGCGTGAGTGACAGTTACAAGTACTCTACTATATGGGAAGCCCGGTCGAATGTGACGCGCATCACCGCGTATTGTCAGAGCGCGAGGAATGACGCACAGCGCAGCAGCAGCACAGTTTACTGTCAAATGGCACGCTGATAAGGCTACAAATAATGCCATTCGTCTCAGATATCAACGGGCGCGAGTGACATTTCAATTAGCGTATAGTGACTATCTGAGTGTTTTCTTCCTTGATAACGGTAAAATTACAAGATCGCAACACAAAATCTTATCAGTACGCTTTAGCTGTTTTCCTCCTTTCACCTTTTTACGCGTTGTGGCGCGGTTAGGGATGACAAGTGGTTAAAATCAATTGATTAATTAATTTCTGGGTTTTTACGTCCCAAAACCAGCATTGATTATGAGAGACGTCGTAGTGCAGGACTCCAGAAAATTCGACCACCTGAGGTTCTTTAACGTGCACCGACATCGCACAGCACACGGGCCTCAAGATTTCGCCTCCATCGAAATGCAGCCGCCGCGGCCGGGATTCGATCCTGCGACCTCCGGATCAGCAGCCGAGTACCACAGCCACTAGTCCACCGTGGCGGGGCTGCCTTAACACAAAGCCACCAGCAACGTACAAAGGGGACAATGCGAAGTAATCAAGCGCCCAGAGTCATACAGTTACTAGCCAAAAGCAAATTTAATTGATCTCACGTGTTGTAATAAAGATTTATAGTAACAAGCATAATAATAATTATTGGGGGTTAACGTGCCATAACCACAATATGATTATGAGGCAATCCGCAGTGGAGGGCTCGAGAAATTTTGATGCGGTTCTTTGACGTGAACTGACAACGCACAGTAGACGACCTCCTGCGACTTTCGCCTCGAAAATGCGACCGCCGCAGCCGGAATCGAATTCGCGTCTTTCCGATCAGCAGTCAATCACCATAACTGCCAACATAGAGGCGGACTACACGGTAATAAGGCACACCATATAGGAAACATTAAGGGACTCCGGATTGATTCTGACCAACTGGGGTTATTTGACGTGCGCCTAAAATGAAACAACGTATATACTCAGTTTCTCAATTCGGTTGTCTCGCGAAATACGATCCCGGTGTTGTCTTGCTAAACGGCACGGCGCGGCACAACAAACAAACAAACAAATACTGAGAGTACATCCTGCGATAAGTGGACAACAGGAAACGCGTCACTACCACTCGTAGCCAGCTGCTCTTTACTGACGTGACGCAAGTAAAAATGAAAAAAAAAAGACAAAACAAAGCATGTTTAAACGCAAGGTCTCACTTTTAAAAATTCCTTCAAGCTAAGCCCCGAAACATTTACTGGAGTGCTCGTGAATAGAAATTATTTCTTTTTTGTTACTGCGCCGCCGCCCAGCGCATCCAGGGAAGCAATCGGAGCAAGGCCCGTTCGCACATGTGAGTCGGCGGTCTTTGCCGTTTTATACGATTTTTTTTTTGTCATGTTCGTCAGCGTCATGCTAAATGAGATATTTCGGCGTGTTTTTATGTCACTAGTGCTCTCGGATGATGAACCGTTGCAGGATCGCCTGTTCCATTTGGCAACGATAACGTGGATTTTTGTTCGCCCTCATCAGTACGCGGCGTCAGCAATTAAAACTTCAGGCTTGTCGCTGTGCTAAGCCGCTTCGACCAGAGTCAAAGGTCTCCTGCAACAGAATTTCACTTCAGCTGAACTTACAAATTTGTTATACAGCACTTGCAAAGGCGCAGGACTGTGTGTGTGTGTGTGGGGGGGGGGGGGGGGGGGGGTAACCTGCTCCCTGCCTTCCGCAAACATTTTTCTCTTCTTTGTCTCTCTCTTTCTTGTTAGCAGCCTTTGAACTGCACCGGTTGAGGTGTCATCTTTGATGTGTCCTCTCCCGAGACGTGCACTCCCCTCCCCCTTTCCATCTTTCTACAACAAAGGAATCTCTCTTGAACTGCACCGATATGGACGACGCGTGCACCTGCTGGTTTTCGGTATAGTATAGTAGTAGTAGAAAACTTTATTCGCTATTTTGCTGATGATGTCTCAGAGGGTGGAGCCCTCAGTCCAGGGCCCCATTCGCTGCTGCAATCCGGCTGGCCCAGTCGATCAGTCGGCGCTGTTCGTCCAAGGCTGCGCTGGCGAGAGCGGCATCCCACTGGGAAAGGGAGGCGTTGACTATTCTAGGCTGTCCGAGTGGTTGGGGGTATTCCCATGTAGAGTGGTATACAGGTCAGCGGTCAGAGTACTGGGTTGGGTAAAAAGAGTGGCGGAGTGCGACGCTGGGGGAACGTATCAGCTTGCTTACGACACTATAGCAAACCATTAGGAGACGACTTAGTCTTTGCATCACACATAGTGTTTATACGGTCTTGCGAGCGATGCGCCGATGACTCCCATCATCGACGTAGTGCAAAAGGAAATTGGCCCTGTGCGCAATCTCGCCCGTTCACCATTTTCGCCACTGCGAACGTTAACGCAGCTTTCCTGTACAAATTTAAATATCAGGACGACACATGCTTTTACGTTGTTTTTCATCCTGACACCGCCCGAAGGCGCGTCGTAAGGAAACTACAGTTGCATGTATACGTGGTGCTACACCAATGGAAGGAGGTTGCAAGGTAGTAAATGCATGGGCTTGTTTTTGCATTTTTAACTGAGCGCGCACACACACACACACACACACACACACACACACACACACACACACACACACACACACACACACACACACACACACACACACACACACTCACCTATGTATATATATAAATTCTATGGCGGCTATTTTCGCAGCAGAGGGGAAAAGAACGAATGAAAAGAAAAGAGGAAATAACACGACTTTAGACCTGCGATCACCTGGCGTAGCGCGCATATACATCACTCGGCACCGAAAAACCAAAACAGGTAGTTGCTAATAATATCACTTGGCGTGCTAGTCAATTTGGCAGCAAGACTGTGGGTGTGTCCTCCCCACGTAGTTTATTTCTCTATTGTAGCACGCGGCCATGGGACAGCTTTCAAGTGGGCGCGGCTGATGGAAGTCATCAGAAGCATATACACGCTCACCCCTTTAGTAACATTACAATTCTATCGTTAACATGACGCGATGGATAATTAACAGCTATTCTCGAAGTGGCGTTCGTTATACACGCTTACACTCTTGAAAAGGCCGCTGTAACTTTACACTCGCTGCTGACTACACAGTCTGCAAGACTCAGGCGCGACTGGATTCGCACGCACTCCGTGTCAATGCAGGGATCGCCAGCTTGGACGAGCTCGGTGCCGCTAAACGACGTCATCGCACAAGCAGCAGCAGCCGACACGCCACTTGCGGCACGGTTCACACCGGCTCAGCCACGTCACACTCGTCTGCAGACTGATCAACGGCGACGGGGAATGTCGTCAGGCGGCCCAGCCGCACGTGCATCGGCGTTTTGTCTGCTTGGCGGCGTGCCTCTCAAAAGAAGCCATTACAAGCTGGCCCACTTTGGACGCGACAACAGCGCTGCGCGTCATCTCGTTTGTGCACACCGAACGAGGAGAAGGCGGGAGGAGATATATACGGGTGGTCTGATCGGCTTGTCAGCGACAACGCGCGTTGGTTATGGTGCAACATGTAGGTCGGTTTCGCAAGACGCGTATAAAGGAGTCGACAGCCAAGTATTCGGCCGAGTCTGACATGAAACTTGGCGCACGCATACAGTGCAGCGTCTATATACACGTATCGCATTCGCTCGACAGAGGAGGCGTGAAGGGGGTGTAAGAAGGATGAGGTGTGACCCCCTCCCTCACCCCGTCGTCCTTATTCTTGAACATGCACTGGACAAAGACTCCGATCACTGAAAGCGAAAGGCAATAGGGAACTGCGCGTCGCAATGAAAACGTCCCACGGTTCTCCCAATTATGATATATGCCCGCAGCTGTACTCATCCACATGCGCATACACGGACCGCGATATAGTATATACTGACATGTAAGGCGGTTCGCTTTCGCTGTAACCCACTCCTCCCAAGGCCAGCACTCGTGTGTCTCAGCGGAAAACGCACGGTGGCGTAAACAACCTCGCCTACAGTCCCGCGGCGCAACATTGCGACATCGCGCGCCGGAGCTACAGAGCGCTTATTAAGTTGGAAGGCAAGGCGGCTGGGAAGGGCAAGGCGATGTCAGAGCGAGGCCTCGGCTTCACACGACAGTATCAGGCTCTAAGCGCAGACAGATGGGAGCGGCTGCGTTGCGCAAGCCATATGCGCACTGTGGCCGGCATCTGCTATAGTTCCGCGGTGGGCAGCAAACGCGACCCCGTGACGCAACCAAGCACGACGTAATCGGAAGATGATTGGCCAGTGCTCATGAAACGACACACGACATGTAAACAGAATATTATACCAAGTGGCATGTGCACTTGCCAGGGGTAAGCCTGTCAGGTCGATACAAATCTGGCCACTGAAGGTGATGCGGGCTCTGATTAAGCGCACGAGCCAATAAGAAGCCGATGTACAACACCAGCTTAAACCGTGGGAGCAAAAGTAAATATATTACTTAGGCCTAAATAGTAGCTTTTAATTCGGTGAGCACTGTTCATATCGGTTCCACGTCAGCTATACACTTTAACCATGCAGGAACTTGAATTCCGGGGTCACTTAAAAATCTCTACGTGACACCGCACGTTGCGCATACGTCGTATGCGTAACCATGCACCAAGCCCGTAGGCAGGATTCTTTATTTTTTCCTTAATGGGAAGGTGGGAGGGGGGGAGGCACTTTCTGAAAGTGCCTTGACTATCTGATCAAAGCATCTATAATTTATTTTAAAAATCCCACTATGTACAACAAGTGACTTTTTAAATGCGACGTTTTAATAAGGTTAAATTTTATGTCATTAACACTACGCTATACTATGAAGACTACACCCCAACCAAAATTTCGGGAGAGGCCCCTTTTCTGGCTACGAGCCTACCACCGGCGCGAAACGCCCATCGGAAGCAGTCACGCCCCGCCACGGTGGTCTATAGTGGCTATGGTACTCGGCTGCTGATCCGATAGTCGCGGGATCGAATCCCGCGGCCGCGGCGGCTGCATTTCGATGGAGGCGAAATGTTGAGGCCCGTGCGCTGTGCGATGTCAGTGCACGTAAAAGAACTCCAGGTGGTCTAAATTTCCGAAGCTCTGCACTATACGGCGTCTCTCGCAATCAGATCTGGTTTTGGGACGTTAAACCCCACAAATCAATCATCAAGCAGTCACGACTGGAACGGGCGAAGCGAGCTTTTAGAAACACCCTACATAAAGTGGGGGCCCATCAGCAACTTCAATCGTGCTATACAAAGCACCGGTGTGGCTTGAGATGATGTAATCCTGTGTCAATCAATGCGCGCACTTCCGGCCCACGTCATCGGCAAGGGTGGCAGTTACACTTTCGAGAGCAGGGTCAGCCGGTGTGGCTAGTGAAATAGGAAACATCATTACGTCATGCCGCGTCCCTTGTATCACCGCTGAATTGTTTCACGAGATTATCATGATTTTTTTTTTTTCCCTCTGCAGCACCGATGAAAAGGGGCGACGACAAGCACATATTCGGAGCCTCATTTGTTACAATGAAATTCTCGGAAACTTATTCATATAAGTGATTTTGGCCATTGGCTGGCGAACTTTGTTTAATGTCATGTCGAGCATCTTTACTGAGTGAAAAATTAATTCATGAACTTTTTTAGCAAGAAGTGTTGCGAATACGCGGCCGGGTTTTGCTTTATCATATATATGCTGCCTAGCACCCTCGTTGTTTTTTTTTTTTTGTTTTGTTTTTTCTACATACTGACATCCACGCAGAGCAAACTCTCCTTTGCAAGCCTGTGCCGAATTGCTCGAAATACGCCAATACGTATTGTGACTACGGCGACAGATAGTAGCAATATGTATTGACAAAAAACTTTAAAGCAGCAGGCGGCCGAGAGAAATCGCGCGACAATAATCGAGGCAATTAATAATTGCCTACATTCGCACCAAGGAATTTATTCACTTAGGATGCACAGCGTGGTAATTTGGCCCTCACTAACAGTTATATATTTTCTTCTACCTTCCTATCGATACGGATCCATGTAGATTTCATAGTGCCAGCTGCCTTGTCCGTGTTTGTACGACACCGGAGACGACAGGGCTAAATCGAGGTGCTGTTCCGTATTGCGCAGGCCGCGACTCGACGAGTCCCAAATGCGTTTTGCACTAAATCAAAACGCGAGCGCGCAGACCCGATTACATGACTCGAGCCGACAAGTGTACCGTGAGATTACAAATTGAAGCCGCTAACGACAGGGTACATACACCCATCCCGCCGGTGCTTAGCAAAAAGGTCGAGGTCACAGAAGGACGCTCCCTTCCCCATAGCGCGCGTGCAGATTTCAGCAGCCGCTCGGCGTCAGAAAGGACGATCGTTGTCGGGCGTTGCACAATAGCGCCTTGCTGTCCGCCACGCCCAGACGAAAAGACCAATGAACGTAAGCGACCACTGGGCCCAGCGGGACACATACGTGTCTGCTGAAACCGGCGGACAACAGTACAGTACAGTATATAGTATAGTATAGTATAGTATAGTATAGTATAGACTTAAATAAAGACGGTCGAACACATAAGTGGGCCCACGGACACGTCGTCGAACGGAAGCTTGCGTGCTTGCACGGTATCTTCTCCGGTGTGCGCTCCTTTCATATACTTCCGAGCGCGACCGGGGAACATTTGCCCAGGTATAATGATAAGAAAAGATCTCATACGAGCGGCCGTCGTACCGTCAACATGTGTACCAAGAAAGCACGGCTATTTGTACAGGCCGCTGCGACAAGCTATGGAAGAGAAAGAGAGAGAGAAAGGCGAGACGAAAGAGGTAGTGGAAGTAAGAACGAGCTGTTCTGAAGAAAATATAAACAATGGGAAAAAAAAATAAAACCTAAAGAAACAGAAACACCGGGGCACAGAGTCGAAAACCACTTCGCAAACATCTACACAGTGTCATAACAACAGGAGCGCCGGTCATGAGAGCGTGCGGGAGAGCTTTTCGCCAAGCAAGCTGGCCGAACACACGCCGTAAAACAAACAAACGAAATATGGGAAGGGCGAAACACGACGCTCTTTCTAATGACGGACAGAAGCGTGCCGGCCTTTCGGGCGAAGTAATTTGCCTAATGAGCGAGCGACACGGCTATAACAGGAACCCGACCAGACACACACGGTTACAGCAGGAAACAAAAAGCGGAAACCAATACGAAAGGAAAAGAAGCGAAACAAAAGCTGTTGCAGACTCCCAAGCACGGATCGCGTTTATATGGGCTTCTCGGAAAAAAAAAAAAAAAACTGCACTCTGCCTGCCTTCCAGGTGTTACGCCATCAGGAGGAAGGAAAGAGCTAAACAAGGGCCAAGCGAAACAGCTCAGGGTGACCATGTAAGTTCATAGCGTGTGTATAGGGCAACGCTCAGTGCTCAGCGCGCCCACAGGCGATACGTTTCAATGAGCTCAACTCGCAGCTATGGAACGTTTCACAACTGCTGCAATGCCGCTGAAAGATTTCAAAACACCGGTTTGACGGTTGTTTGAAAGAAAAAAAAAAAAAAAACAAGTGAAGGAGACAATGCCACGCCCATTTCACCGTGTTGCTGTTTCCTTTAATATCTTCGTTATATAATATTGAAGCAACTTCCCTGTTTTTAAAAATAGCAAATTATTATTATTATTATTATTATTATTATTATTATTATTATTATTATTATTATTATTATTATTCAATAATGATACATATGCGTTCGACCTGTCAAAGCGAGACAAACAAAGGACACTCGTCCGTGTTTATTCTTGTGCTTTTATGACTATGGGCCGGACAGCAATGACGAGAAACAGGAGGGAAAGAAAAAGAAAGGATGCGGACAACGAAACGGTGGAACATTGTTAATGATCAACACCACGTATCGTGCGAAGTAACTTTCTGCCCTGTACGCGCAATTCGGGGTAGAACGAACGCCATCGAAAGACCAATACCACGAATCAGTGAAAGCCTTTCAACTCGACTCGACTACCTGCCAAGCCTGTGTGCATCTTCGCAACCTTTCATGGCCCAGATATACGCGGATTTTGTTACGACTATATATGTTTCTTGGAGGGCTTACTCACCGAACGCGACGCTTTACCATCTCGATCCATTTTTAACATTTACTACATATTAACTGAGTTAAAAGAGGCGTAGTCTTCACCAGCAAGCGGCGACGAATGGTCCCTTTATGTTTATTTCAAAGGAAAGAAAACACAAAGAAAAAAAATATTACCGGGTTTTACGAAGATTTCGGACCACCGTATTCTTTCTGAAAGCCGACCACCATCGGTCCCCCATAAACATACACACGGCGGGCAGCAGGCGTTCGGCCATATACTATATACGCGTACTACGTGCCATGGGCTGGCATCGGCTGGGCAGCGTAGCACACGGCAACAAGGGAGGCAAAAGCCCAGCCTGGAAATCGTTAGCGAGAGCAACGCGAGTTACGATGACGACATCGCGTGGGCGGGCACGCTGCAGCGATCTCTTCAGCACAACAGCCAGGCAGGGGTCACGCAGAAGAAGCGAAAAAAAAAAAAAAGGGGGGGGGGGGGGGGGGGGGTACGTAGTCAGTCGAGTACAGCGACGCTAGCCCTAACCCGGTGCTCGCCTGGCCGCTCTCAGCGATCGATGGAGCCTCACCGGCTGGCGGATTCGTCTCGGAGTGCGCAGCGGGCCAGCTAGTCCCGAATGGCCTCTGGCCCGCTTCGCCAAAAAAAAAAATGTCGACACCGATGCGGGGAGCGACGACGACGGCAGTGGATAGCTGTCGACAGCTCACAGTATGGGTATAGAATGACAAACAGCGCGATAAATAAAATAAATAACGAAGAAAAGGTACGAACGAGACAGTGACAGCATTTCGCGCGTATAGCCTTGCTCGACCTTCGCATCCCTCCTTTCGCCTCGGTTGGAAGATCTGCAGCGCGAACGATGCGAGGGCGAGCGAGCGTCGAAGTGGTTCTTGTGCCGCGAATAATATATAGCTTACAATGGGCAACTGTGCTTAGCGATACGCCAAACACGGAACCGGCGTGGTTATGCCGCTTCAAAAGTTTGCATTTAGAAATAAGAGAGGGGCGACTCGTTGGGACAGATCATGTCATGACGGTACTCAGCGCATTCTATAAACAAAAGACTCGCGTCCGTGTTTATTCTTGTCCTTTGCCTACTGAATGCGCCGAGCACCATTTATGATTTAAGAACAAGCGCGTCAATCAAGCTGGGGCTTAAGTTCTTGTTTTCGTTTGCTTACAGATGATTTGAAAAGAAGTAATAACAAAGTAAATGCAGGTAATGCTGTAGACGGCATACATTTCTGAAAGAGCGAATGAACCCCCGCCACCCCCTTTCCCGCCCCTCTTCCTTTCCCCCAGCGTCCCCTAATGTGCCTAATCAAGTGTGACGTGCAACTGAACGCAACAAAGCGATTGACGCATGCAGCGGCAACGAATGATACGCGTTAGTGAATTCCTGACGAACGTGAAGAAGGCAACGATGAAATTACCCTGGATTCATAAATCTCCACTGTCATCTGCATCACACATTTCGTAACAAACTTGCATTTGCGCATGCTGTGTACCAAGCGTTAATGTGCCCAATACACGTCACACTTATTGAAGTGTGCAACAAATGCTCGTAATAATATATGTCTATCGCTTCATCTCCCCAGCTCATTTCTGTATGCCAGCTTGCCAGTCAAATGTTGAAAAGGATCCGGCGACCAAATTTGCCAACATTTGCAATATTTTGAAATAAAAACGTGCATAAATCAACTGATGGAAAAGCGGACACGGCAGATCAACTCTGCGCTTTCCAGCGAGCTAGGACGATCGTCGAGGACATCACACGACGTTTTGTCTCACCTCACTTCCCACTCCACCTCCTGCGTCTCTTCATGAAGCTAGATAACGCTCACTGCACATTAAAGCGAGGGAGAAGTGGGGGGGTGAGGGCGTTGAAGCATTAAAACGCCTTTATAGTCTCTCAGAATCAGCCATCACCGTAGATGTTGTAGGGCCCCGCCACGGTGGTCTAGTGGTTATGGCACTCGGCTGCTGATCCGAAGGTCGCGGGTTCGAATCCCGGCTGCGGCGGCTGCATTTCGATGGAGGCTAAATGTTGAGGCCCGTGTGCTGTGCGATGTCAGTGCACGTTAAAGAACCCCAGGTGGTCGAAGTTGCCGGAGACCTCCACTACGGCGTCTCTCATAATCATAGCTGGTTTTGGAACGTTAAACCCCTCAAACAAATAAATAGATGTTGTAGGTTTACCACTCGCATCGCTATCATGAGTAACGGACGCCAGAACATCGAACACGGAAGAAACGACTTTACATATGCAAGAAATGGCGCGAAAACTAGTCCTAGAAAGAATAGACTGTTGGGCGAGGTGTTATTCCGTTATCTGGAAAACTGCGCGAAAAAACGTAGACAAAGGGAGCTTCAGTCCACGTTTTTCGCGCAGTTTTCCGGACACTGGTCCTAAACTTACGCCGAAACGTCGCGCAGTGGCTGACAAATACAGCACCGATCAATGGTATTTAGCATCAGAGAAAACAAAAGCGATCGCTTATAACAATGGCAAAGAACAGGCCGCAGAGCGTTGAACTATACGAGGCGGACGGTGACATCCACAACTGAACGGAAACGTTCGGCGAGATTAATATATAATGGCCCAGCGGCGGAGCGCAAACAATAGGGGGCCCAACAGCTGTGCAAGACGTCACCGCACGCAACGAGTCAGCGACGGTCCTCACGTCGAGCGACAGGCAGCAAGGACGTTAGGATGCAGCCGCAAGGGCTCCCCTGCACGACCTCGGGAAAGAAAAAAGGAAAATAAAGAAATCGTATAAACGCCAAAGGTTTCCAGTCTTTCAGACAAGGCGCAGACACCAACCGGCGGATGAGAGAGACTGCGCGCATCACATCAGGGTCGCGAAGCAAAGGAGCGCGCCAGCTTTGTCGTGAACTTCACGTGCACGCCGCCGTCTCGGAGCAAGAAGCGCTCCACAAGAGAGGCCACGGACGACGCCTGAGGAGCACACAATGGAGAGGTCGCTGTGCCAGCGTCAACACGCGCGCGCCCATTAGCGATGATGCATCAGCGCCGTCGCGAAAGGCATCGTAGAGTGAATGCAGCTGCGGTGATGCCTAGACATGCTCCCGCGCATGCGCAGCTACGTTTTTCAAATCAAATCAGCCACGAAGTCGATGCATCGCTGCACCTCACACATCACGGCGGCGGCCTGTCCACCAGCCAGTCCTCGCACCAAAAAAAAAAAAAAAAGTGTGTTGAGGAAAGACAGTACGTCCAACATGGCGGTCGTCGAGATGGTCGGAACGCATGTCGGAAGGTTACCGACTGTATAACGTACACTGACAGGATGAAGTACATTTATTTGCGCTTCGGTTATCGTCGGATTCCTGTTCTAGTGCAGGCAGGGATGGATAAGTTTTCGTCCTAAATGAAGGAATCTCAAGTACACGTGAATGAAACAAGAAACGTAACAGGAATGCCGATGCACAGAACTGCAGAAAAGCCACACGCACCTGTCGCGTTGTAAATGGTGTAAGTAGACAGACATACTGTGCTGCCATTTGCGGCTTAGGAACAAGAACTATACTAGACATGTACATACATTTACGGGAAATATGATTATACTACGTCCTCAATAATAAACAAATAGCGAAAGACTGATAAAATTAGGCAGCCAGCGAATGAAACCAGTGGCCCCTTAGAATGGTCAGTTTTCAGAAATATCGTTCCACTTGCCATTTTACGTTTTCGCCACAAGTAATAAGATACTGCGAAGGGACTGCACAGAACAGCACAATCAGCAAAGAAGACCAAGCAGAAACTGGAGGAAACAGTGGAGATGTGAAGGTCACAGATGTTGAATGATTTCATCGATTTCTAGGGTGTTAAGTACCAAGACCACGACATGATTATGAGAGACGCCGTAGTGGAAGGCTCCAGAAATTTCGACCACCTGGGGTTCTTTAACGTGCACTGACATCGCACAGTGCACGCGGGCCTCAACATTTCGTCACCACTGAAATGCAGCCGCCGCGGCCGGGATTCGATCCCGCGACCGTCGGATCTGCAGCCGAGTACCATAACCACTAGACCACCGCGGCGGGGCGTCACAGATATGTACTTTCCGGGAACTGGAAATGCGGAATACTGCGACGGGGGTTTTTAAACCGGACCTTTCGTTACAACCCGGAGACGAAACACTTGAAACCATGCGGTCCTGTTACTCTCTGCACAGCGACCGTGTCGAGCAGCGAAACCAAGCGCAAGAAATGTGAAGTGATGTGTTCTGCTGTATGCCCAGTAATACTTAGACACAAAATACGTACCCTGCTTGTACCTTCATGAGGATTGGTTACTTAAACCATTCATGCCTTTTTTCAGACGCTCATCAGAAGGGAAGGCTTTCGCGTTCCACTATACTCTGTGTACTTTGAGGCACAAAGCCAAATCAGTTGCTTTGCGACAGTTCATAATCGTTTTGCGACAGCTCACAACGTCGTAAAACGATTACGAGACAGAACAAGCGAGCGCATTTGATCTCTTAACGGAGGTCTGATACTTCGATCATCTCGACGGATCGAGCTTCCGTCTGCCCCCGCCCAGCGGAGCCACGGTACATGAGACGTAAAGAAGTAATGCGCTGGCGAGTATAACTGCACGGGAGTTCTGCTATAGAACAGCAAATATTGCTACCCGGCTATGATGTTTCCACAGATGAAACCCCGTCACTGTATGTATATAGTTCTCGGGACTTTACTCGGCGAAGATGTCACGGCCGAAACGACGTTTAACTATAACTCACGTCGGCTGTCACGTGAGGCACGTCGAGGTGCATGCAACGCCTCGGCACGCCGGGCGCCGCGAACACCGTGAATGTGACACGACTCCACTCGGACGCGTGCTCTGGACGTTCGTTTTGTGCGCTCGAACTATTCCACTGTGCACCGGACAGTTCTTTCTTTATTGTTTGTTATTAGTTGCACTATTCATTAGTATTATTACATTTTTTGCGCAACCATCTTAAATTGAATATGCATACCCTGCAGTACTGTAACACATTTTGAGTTCAACCAAAGAGCGGGAATGATAGAAAGGCTACACTAACATAAGCGACCAATTCAAACCGCAGTTTCCACGACCGTAGCCTCTACCCGGAGGATAGCACCAGCCGTATAGCGTTCGTACCCAACAAAGTGCGCAGCTTTAGCTCTCTGAGAGACCCGAAAGACTTGCAATGATCGCAGAGCTTGCCCTTTGCAAATGTTTTGTTACCGTTAGATCAAGGATCCCCCTTTTCTCTCTCTCTCTCTCTCTCACACACACACACACACACACACACACAACGACACGGGGATTTGATCTACATATCTTTTACTGTGTATTAGAAAATGTCCAGCCAGCAGCGCAAAGCGCTCTTCGATGCGTGTGCGGTGTCACGCGGTTGGGAGTTTGTAGGGCGGCATCAGCGTTAGCCATGGGGGTCGCCGTACCCGTCCCGTCTCCTCCCTCGGACGACGGGCAGAAGTGCCCTTGGGCGCCCGCTGCCCCGCCAGAGCCGAGCACACGCCGTGCGTTTGCCGGCAGCGCGACACGCATCGATCGAAGTTCTCGCGGCGACGATGCCGCCAAAGAAGCACCGCGCGTTACGACATCCACTCGCTAACAGTATAAGAACTGCGCGCGCCCAAATGACTCCCCCGTCCTGACGGTCTTACTTCCTCCCCCCTCTCTATATCCTCCTCCGCCATGCGAAAAAGAAAATGCTCTGGGAGTTGTAGCGTGATCACTCTCTTGTCTCGCTTATCGTATTTCTAAAGCGTGCCCACACTCCCCCTCCTAGCACATGAGCGCGCGCCGCATGTATTTCTGCCGAGAACTTTTTTCCCCTCAATTCCTCAGAATGTTACGCTTTTCTAGTTTTGCTATGTACTGCGCGGAGCATTTCGCTCTTGTTTCCCGCTGGCGCACAGTGAAATTGCAGATAGATATGGCGGTGAGTGCCATTGAAAGCGCGCAAGGGCCGTGTAAGCGGTGCGAGTACATGACTAGAGTACAGCGCGCAGAGTTTCCCGCGTCCGAACGGTGAAAAGCAACAAGAAAGAAAGAAAGAAAGAAAGAAAGAAAGAAAGAAAGAAAGAAAGAAAGAAAGAAAGAAAGAAAGAAAGAAAGAAAAGAAAAGAAAAGAAAGAAAGAAAGAAAGAAAGAAAGAAAACACGACAGGGACGGAGCGAGGGAGGCATTATTGGGTTACCGGAGCGAGTCAAGACGCGATCGAAATCGAATGCGCGCACACACGGGGAAGAAACACTCGAGAAAATCGGGGAAACGCTCATCGACAAGGCGCCCGGTTGCATCAGAGAAAGAACGAGGAAGAAGAGATCGCGAAGGCTCGTGCTCCGTATACGCACCGTGACAGAGAGTATAAACAGGCGCCTGCAGGGGCGAGCGCGGCAGAGCTACGCGGCGTCTCTTGTATGCGCGCGATCGCTACATCTCTTTTATTTAAAGTTATTTGTTTATACTCTATGCGCTTGATATCTTGACAGCGCACGCGCGGCGAGCCTACCGTGACTAATACGTAACTACCCATGCAATTCTACCTTATGAAACAATTCCAAAATGAAAACGCTCGACCGGTTTAGACTGATAAATCGATATTTCAAAACTCTCGTCTTTGTTCATTTCGCAGTAAAGGGTTGACTGTTGGCAGACAAAAATAAACGTGAACTTGCAAAGTTACGAATTTTTGCGCCAGCAGTCCAGCGATATCGTGACTTCACGCTGATGCGTCCGATCCCGTCCGACAGAGCATCCACATCAAAGAACAGCAACGAGCAGAATAGCCAAGCTTGTAGCGCTCTCAGAGCAGCAGGCCAGGGATTTATAACACCCCCTTCTCCCCGCCCCAGTTGGACCCTGCCCCCCCCCCCCCAAAAAAAAAATCTATATATAACCAATGATTTGGTATCCACACACCCCACGTACTGGTAACATGTCCACGTAACATGAGTAACAAGCTCTCAAATCGAGGTGATAAACCCCTGGAAGCACCCCTTCGCGACCTTCTCATCATGTGCATGAGTCTAACGTTAGAACGCCTGCGCTCTCGCGCCATGGAAAGAATAGATGAAAAGGAGGGAAGGCTGAGGATGTCTACGTCGACTCACTAAGCAAACTGAGAAATGCTATAGTTACGAAATGGGTTTAGAGGTTTTCAGCATATTTAGAATGTGGGCTCTGTCTCTTGTTTCGTTAGCACAATTTCATATCGCGCTTTCCGTTTCGAAGGTAAAACCCGTAATGACGTGCTTAGACGGGAGTTGAAAAACGACAAAATAACCTTGAATAAAGCCGGTGACAGTGCGCACAGAATGCTTCACAAAAAAGAGTTGACTAGGTCAGAGCACACAACGTCAGAAAAACTAAGTGTCCTTAATGTTCCCTCAGGTGATGTTTCGGCGCTAGCTCGTAATAAGGATCTGCTTTACATGATCCCAGCTGGAATCTCTTTATTTACAGCGGAGCTACGGCCCCTCACTGGGCACCCACCACTCCTATATTTTGGGAAGGTCGCGGGTTCGAGTCAAACCTGGTGAGCAATTCTGTATCACCCAGATGAGACTACAGTGCCTGTCCTGGCTTCGTTGTGCCTTCCTTGTGTTTCTGTTAACTATATAAGCGGTGCAAAGAACCAACACCATGATATTCAACCAATACTCACACCTATCTGTCATCCAGAATACACAGTAATTCCAAGTACTATTTCTAGCCAAAACTTTGCGTCGCACTGTCGTCCTTGTGCGTTTTGTTTTTGTTTTATTTTGCTAATAATAGTTCACGGCGTATCCGCTACATGAACCTCTCCAGAGGAAACTCAATCAGAAATTTAGTTGTCGGCTATTACTCACTTATCGGTTAGCATTCCCCGTCAACGCTTCCGCGAGTAACAGTTCTGGCGCGACTTCGCAAACGCGCGCAAGCAGGAGCGCTCCCAGTACAAAAAGACAGAGCAAACTTGAATTCACGCAGCTCGCAAGAATCGGCTCCGCCAATAGTCTATTACGCAACGACAGCAGCAGCGGCACACAGTGTGCACTGGTATAGTGGAAGGCGAGACGAGGGTGCTTGGGCTGCACCAGTGTGCACAGCCGAATCCCCGACGTGGGATGTAGTACGTGTGCGAGCCCAGTGGCCCGTGTCGACGCTGCATGCACGCGCCGCTGGCGCGCTGCGGCGCCTGACCCGGCCCCTCAGGCATGCACGGGGGGGAAGGGGGGGGGGGGGGTGCAGCGCGTTCGAAGCGTGCAAGCCCGGGCAGCAGCAGCAGCAGCAGCAGCAGCAGTAAAGCCGGCGCTCCGCACCGGGCTCTCCTCGCACAATGGGCCCGGGCCCGGACTAACAATGAGGCGCCCCCGTTTCTGGCCCCGCCCCACTTTCCCTCTTCCGAGGCGTCAGAGCGGAACGAGAAAGCGCGAGGCGGCCCCACAATGCGCCTAAGGTGCACAGTGCGACACCCCCCATCCTACAGTTGTCCTTTCTTTGCTTATAGGCACGCAACCGATCTTGAGAGCCAGTGAACGTCACACAGTATACCAGTGACAGCCCATCCCACGAAACTACCAAATGACCTTGACTAAAACAGCGCGTCATGTTTTGTTTTTTTCCCGCGATACCGCAAACACAAGAAAGTCGTGTGGAAAGAATGTCGTCGCACCTTTCAAAAAGGATGGGCGCAGACAAAAAAGAGCGGCGCGAGACCTGCCTGCCGCCCGACATTCCGGGCTCCGCCTATACAGTTTTCGGCGAGATCAGCTTGCAGCGCGAAATCCTGCCACGAACGTCAGTCAACGCGCTCGGTTACACGCTGAGTGACAGCCGTGACCCGATGAATCCTTTCTGTATTGTACACACCTATCTCCCCGTACATAAAAGTGCTGATCCACTGATGCGAAATAATGAAGGCTCGCTAAGTGAACGGCGCGCGCCAGCCAGGTAGTATTGCAGCGGTGTCTTTTACAGCGAAACGGTATCCGCCTTGAAAAACTGTTGGCTGATCCCGAAGGTAGCGAAGAACAGTAAGCTTCAAGCAGTCGGCCAATCGACATTAATAATAATAATAATAATAATAATAATAATAATAATAATAATAATAATAATAATAATAATAATAATAATAATAACAACAGAGTGAGGTCACTCAGTTTGTGCAAGAGTTTGGTTTTAAGAGACATCATGCTGTGTGTGTATATGTATGTAATATACATACAACGAAACTATGCTGATCGAAAGGCCGGCGATAGACCTGGTCGGGCATCGATGCGATGCCTATAGTACGACTCATCAGAGCGCGTAATTGTGCTGCAAGTGGCTCGTGGCCTAGGTGCCCACATCACACAACACGCACACGGATGCACAACACAACGGTGTCCGAGGCCACGCTGAAGGAAAGTGGACAAGGTCGGTGCGGTCAGGAGCCGGCCTCGACGAGCTCACGGCATGAATGGAACAGCCGGCGCTCGCGTAGAGAGAGCGTACGCACGCGTGCACAAGTCACACGGATATAAAGCACGCTTACCCGCACCGAACCGAAGAAGGGAGGACCGCGAAACTATAGTGTACAACTACGCCATGCTTAAGCACGAAACGCCATCTATACCGAAAAAAAAAAAAAAAATAGACGCGAGAAATATAGATGACGGGAAGACAAACCATGCCACGGCGACCGTTGTCCACTGTATTAACAAAAACGCCACTGAGAGGGGATTATTCGCAAAGAAGAATTAAAGTCGATCCGGAAACATCACTAATATATAGCGAATGCAGCCGACCAAAAGCAGAGAGAGATGTTGCGGACGAAACACTCAAGTTCTTGATTCGACACTAGCTGGGCGCATTCGCAAACATTACTTGATGACGATTTCTGGGGTTTTATGTCCCAAAACCAGCTGTGATCATTAGAGACGCCGTAGAGGAGGGCTCCGGAAATTTCGACCACCTGGGGTTCTTTAACGTGCACTGACACCGCACAGTACACGGGCCTCAACATTTCGCCTCCATCGAAATGCAGCCGCCGCGGCCGGGATTCGATCCTGCGACCCTCGGATCAGAGGCCGAGTACCACAGCCACTAGACCACCGTGGCGGGGCACGGATACTACGTACTTATGTAAACACAAGCAGTAGAGATGCAAGCGTAACGAAAATAATTGCAAAAAAAAAAAAAAAGCCGCACGCAAGTCGCATGCAGTTACTTAAGTCTCGTGTTATGTGTGTTAATATTAAGTGTTCCGTTGTTAATTTACCGAATTGTGTTTTTTTTCTTCCGGATGTCTATCATTCCCTCCCCCCTCCCCGAGTACAGGGTAGCCAAACGAGCACGCGCTTGGCTAACCTCCCTGCCTCTCCATTTCGCTCCGCTGCCAACTATGCCGATATTCGGTCGTTCTATAAAGTCTCGAAGGTTCTCCATAGGGCCGGATAAGCGCAGCACAAGACGTCAGTGGCGCAAGGCATGCGAGCACGCCTCGGGGTCACTGACATCGTTTTTCTTTTTTTCGCTTTATAAGCTCGCGCAAAACAAGAAAACCAGCAGCCAGTCTGTGCTGCACCGACGAAACCGGGTCCAACTGGTATGCAGACGCCGCCTGGACGTGAGTAAAGCTGAGTGAGCACATCTGGGAGCACGAGCTGCCCTTCGCAATGTATAGTGCCTGCCGCTTAGCAGGTGAACTCGCGCGTTGTCTTTCTTTCACGGGGGAAGCGCCACAGTCAATGCCTCTTCTAACAGTTTTACCTTGGCCCACACTCATTAGGTGAGAGACGGCAACGGCCAACGCTCCACGTGTACGCGGTCAGTACAGGTGCAGGCAACCCGAACGAGCTGGAATCCGCCACGAGACGCGCTGCTTGCGGCGAGCGCAGCATCGCGCCCTGCAGTTAATTCGCGTTACGTTGAATTCGACGGCGTCAGTTTTGAAGTTGCGCCACACTCAACTGCGTCAGAACGAATGGCAAATGTGGCTGTACGCAATCAGGTGCAGAGTCTCGTCCTTACCAAAATCGAGACAGAAAGAAAATACTACATTTATATGTCTTCGTTTCCGAGACATTCCTCGGCGCTTTGATACTGACGAATTATGCTACGTAGATACAATCATCATCATCATCTCTTAAGTTCACTGCAGGACGAAGGCCTCTCCCAACGATTTCCAATTTGCCTTATCCTGAGCGAGTTGGCTCCACTTTATGCCCGCGAACTTCTCAATTTCATCACTCCATCTAACCTTTTACCCGACTGTTGCGTTTTTCCCTCTTGGTATTCATTCCGTCGCTCTTACTGTCCATCTCTTATCTATCCTCCGCATGACACGTCATGCCCAGGTCCACTTCCTTCTTTTAATTGATATAATAATTAAATAATAACAGCTACTCCTGTCTGTTCCCTGATCCATTCCGCTCGTTATCTCCTAGCGTTACACCTACCATTTTTCTTTCCACTGCACGCTGCGTGCTCCTTAATTTCATCTCCAGTTTTTTCGTTATGCTCCATGATTCTGCACCGCACGTTTGGGGAATGCAGTGATTGAAGACTTTTCGCTTTAGTGACAGCGGCAAGTTTCCAGTCATGAGGCAAGTTTGCAGTCATGATTTGGGAATGTCTCCAGAATGCGCTCCAGCCCATCCTTATTCTACGGAGAATTTCCTTTTCATGCATTCGTTCAAACATTCTAAGATCTCATTGTTAATTTTAAATTCCTGTTCTTTAGCTAGACTATTGAGCATAATTTTGGTCTTTTGCCTACTCATTTTTAGTTCTACGTTAACACTTTCCCGGTTTAAGTCCTCAATCATATCTTGCAGTTCGTCACCGTCAATGCTAAAGGAAGAGCACAGTGTCGTCTGTAAACGTTAAATTACTGAGATATTCTCCGTCTATTCTAATTCCCTTTTCTTCCCAGCCTAGACATTTGAACACTTTACATCCAGCGTACCGCTCAGCTGGAAAAATGCTAATGTAATCCTAATACACAACAAACGTGACATAAAGGAGTTAAAGAACTACAGACCGATTAGCCTACTCCCAGTAATATACAAGCTATTTACCAAAGTAATTTCTGCTGCTAGGAAAAGAGAAACACCCAACTTGAACCAACCAAGAGAGCAAGCTGGATTCAAAAAATATTACTCAACAAGGGACCACAGCCATGCTATCAACCTAATAATTGGAAAGCTCGCTGAATATAACAAACCTCTTTATATGGCTTTTATAGACTACGTGAATACATTTGATTCCATAGAAACACAAGCTCTTCAAGAAGCTTTAAGCCGACAAGAGGTACCTGCCATATACGTACAAACCATAAGTATCACCAACAAATATTGCATTCACATTACTCCTACATTAGAAGAAAGAGAGAGAAAGAAAAAAAAACCGATCAAGAGAGGGGTCAGACAAAAAGATACGATCTCCCCGATGTTACATATATTTATGTCTTTCTTATTCACACTAGACATATAGCTTGAAGCCTGGTTTGGGTCTGGCGCTTAGAAAAAAAAAGAAAAAAAAGGACACCTTACGCTAGAATATATAAGTAAAAAACCTCGCGAATCCTGAAGCTGAACTTATCCTTAGTGAACGCGGACAACCCATATGTCAGAGAGCACCTATAAATATGTTCGAGAATGCGGGCCCCTGCTGATGCATGTCGTGAATTCAACAGAGCCACGGCGCTTTGCTTCAGTCAAATTTATTGCGTGCACGACCAGAGATACCAGTAACTGCTTTATACTGTGTGGGCGCACTTCGCGCTGAGTGCCGCCACTGCGCTTTTTCTATCAACAGTTATACTCGCATTTTCTTTCGCCCTCCCTCTCTCTCTTTCTGACTGACAAGACGTGCAGTGTCGTCACCTATTTATTCATTTCTGGGGTTATACGTCCCAAAATCACGACATCATTATGAGAGAGACCGTAGTGGGAAGGCTCCGGAAATTTCGACCACCTGGAGTTCTTTAACGTGCACTGACATCGCATTGTACACGGGCCTCAACGTCTCGCCTCTATCGAAATGCAGCCGCCGCGGCCTGGGTTCGATCCTGCGACCTGCGGATTAGCAGGTGCAATGTCTTCAGCTCGCGGCATCATTGTCCCCCAGCTCGGTTTATTTCACGATCAGGGACTGCACCCGAAAGGCTTTGCGTTGGTATGTGAGAGCACCGTGCCACAGGTTGACCACATTCGTTGGCTACTAATTAGCACGGCGTCACGACTGGTATAACAAAACTGCTCTTAAAAACGGTTCTAGTGTAGGCGCTTTTTTGTGAACATATTTATTTATTTATTTAAAAATACCTTACAGGCCTCCAAAGAAGCATTGTGTAAGGGGGGCATTACAAAAAAAAAGAGTGAACTTCCGCAGCACATTCTTTTTACAATATGCATGAGAAGCAGCCACGCACAGAGTCACAATGAGGGAGAAGTGCACTGCAAAGTAATTAATTAAAGCAGCATCGGTAAAAAAAAAAAAAGAAAAAGGACAGCTCTAGGGTAAAGAAAACATATAATAAGAAAGAAAAGTCACAATGGGCATTATTGATACAGTTGTAATGCCAAGGAAAATTGCAGTGTTATACAGTAATATGATTGCAGTAATATGAAGAAAGGTCAAGGAAATACTCACAAAGGAAAGCGACAATATTGCCCTCATATACCGATTCAAAGGCGTTCGTTTTGCAGGTATAGATAGAGCAAACGAGACAAAGAAACCTATATATGTGTACCTATATAATACGGCGGGGGGCTTCGACAGGCTTGAACCCATGACAAGAGGTGCCTAATTAACGTTATTGCTCACCAACATTATATTGCTCAATTAAGCGACGCTTCACCACGATATATGAGTAGTACATGGCCGACACCGACTATTCCGAACCCCAAACAACTCATGACGCTCTACAGAACGTACTTTTCCGCTCCATGGCAAGGAATTCCATGCGCTCAATACGACTCGCTATATAAACGATGCTTATCAGTTACGGCGGAAAAGAGATGATAGGGATATCTTCTGCGGTTCCACGTACTTGAGACTGAATAGCCGTCTCAAGCCGACACAGGCCAGTCGCTGCGACCGACCAACAATTAAAGAGACGCAGACCACTCGAAAAGGTTTCCACGCTCTAATAATCTCTATATACGGGAAGCTGCCAGTTCGGTTAATGACTAATATACGCAACGACGCGCAAGCAAACACTGAAATTGCCAGGACGTACGCCGAATGGGCCATTTGAACTGCACAGCAGGGCACTCCATCCACAGATGATTGCGCACAGGTTGGAATATCCCAAAATAGTCGTTGGCTGTGTGCCACTGCAATCACCGGAAAATACATACACGCATGCCCACTGCGCCGAACCGTAAATTGTTCTGACAAGACGGCGCTGAAATTGTGCTACATCACATGTGCTATTAATGTTCAGTGACGGAGGAAAATTAAAAACAAGCCGCACAAGACAAAAACGCAGGCGTCGGCAAACATTTCTCCACAGCAAGAAACAAAAAAGACCGCCGCAGCATACTCAACGCATGACACATGGTATGCGCAGGCGGCCAAAGAAAGCTCACCGCTTCCCCCTCTCCAAAAATAAGCAGTTGATCCGGAAACAAACTAAAAAGAAAGAGGTAGCGAACACATTTTTTCTTTCTTTTTCTCAAGGGCAACCATGGCCTCTTCCAGCGTGTAGCCCAAACCTTCCAGCGTTCTGCCGCTTTACTCAGAAATTTTCGACGCTCGCTTTCGCAAGTCCGAGAGGCGGAGCAGAAAAGCCCATCAACGATTTACAAAAAAAAAAAAAAAAAGACAGTGTTCGCACATTCAGATGAGCTGCAGTCTTCGGCGCCGCGTAGCGTCGCTACAGAGCGAAGCGTACACTATCGAAAAAAAAAAAAAAAAAGGAATGCTGCGCGCGCGTCCGCGTGTGTGTGCATGTGCAAGTTAGCTTGACAAATGTGAGGCCCTTCCCCGTGTAGTATATATATCGAGCAGCAATCAGGACGGCGTGTCACTAGGGAAGTTGAACTTCCTGCTGTGAGCAGCGAGCTTTCAGCCATCGTTGGGCGCGGGGGTTGCGAAACGTATTCCTCGCACGCGCTAGTGTATATATGACGGGTCCCTCGACATGCGCACAATGGGCTACCGTTGTATATCAGCGCTTGCTCACGCGTCTCCTCTTGCACCGCACAAGGAGCTGAGCTCTTCGCCGGCCTAGCGTGCCGCAGTGCTGCGAGAGACTAAAGCGACGAACGGGTCCTCAACCGAGTGAGCATATGCGTTTTCTCGTAAACTTCGGCGTGAGTCCAAATATAGGTGGGTGAAGGGGGTGAGGCGAGACATAAGAACACTTAGCCGCCTCGCCGGCGCACTGTTTGCAAGCTGAATAAACCAACAGAGAGGAACGTAAACTAGTAGAACCATGATGCATCTATTTTCTTTTCCCTGGCGTGAACGGAAGCACAGTAAACTAGCTGAAGCAAACAAAGGCAAAGGTATATGGATATCATTTCATTTTTCAAGCGAAGCGTGCATTGCCTGACTTGCGTCGTTGTCGCTGAAGCTGTAGGCGTCGGCGTGCGAAAAAAAAAAAAAAAAGAAACCTATAGGCCGCTCGAATGTAAAAATTCGCTTATTATGTGTAAGTTAGAACCACTGACCGTCGGGTTGCAACACCGGCACGCCAATCGATTCAGCCTTTGTCGTACGCGCTCTTTAAAGCGGTGTTTTATATGCATGAAGTAGTATCTACAGACGCAGCCCCATAGGGCGCGCGACCGTAACACGCGAACGCTCTTCGATGAGCGCTCAGCAAACGAGAAGACGTGAATATATCTGAACTGGTGTGGACTTGAACCCTGCTCAACAGCGGCAGTGGAGTATGGCCACCTTCATGGACGCTCGTGTGTGTGTGCGAGAGTACGTCGTACAAATTACAAACGATAATGAACCAACGGACAATGGGGCCAAGGAAAGCATAGGGCAAATTATGTGTAGCTTTTAGCTGTGGCGTAGCAATTATGACATAAATGAAGGTTGAACGTTATCCGAAGGTTAGGGGACCGAACCCACAACCTTCGGATAGCGCATCCGATGCTCTACCTACTGAGCTACGGCAGTGGTCGTTCTCCCATTAACATTTAATGGGTATTTCTGTACATTTGCCCCGGAGTGTTAATCAGCGCCACTCTTCGCCATGGCGCCGAGTGGCGCTGATTGTTGGTAGAGCATCGGACGCGTTATTAGAAGGTTGTGGCTTCGGTCCCCACCGACGGCTGGTGTACGTATTTCTTTCGTCCACTTTAATTCCTTTCAATTTATGTCATAATTCCTATACACTATACAGCCAAAAACTACACACAATTTTCCCCCTATGCTTTCCTTGGACTAGTTGTCCTTTGGTTCATTATAGGTTGTGCCTAACAAATAAACGAGCCCTTGATGCATTCCCTTTCGTTCAATTGCAAACTAAGAATTTCGAATTCCGGCCGCGGCGGCTGCATTTCGATGGAGGCGGAATGTTGAGGCCCGTGTACTGTCCGATGTCAGTGCACGTTAAAGAGCCCCAGGTGGTCGAAATTTTCGGAGCCCTCCACTGAGGCGTTTCTCATAATCTTGTCGTGGTTTTGCGACGCGGAAACCCAGAAAGCGAGTAAGAATTTCGAAGGGAAGGAGAGGGCCGTTGAGCACACCTCCGGCTATGCACATGCTTCAATGTGTACAGGGGCACTATTGTTGAGCAACGGCCCATCATCAACCTACCACACACATTATGACGTGTCGAAGATTGCGAGATTCCGAGCAGTAACGTCCTGTGGAGCTTGTACACTGAACGACAATTGCGATATTCGGAAGAGCATCATGATCGCTTGAGAGTCCAGTAGATAAGATGAAATATAGGTAACGGCAAAACTACAGTATTTGTACAAGACATGAAGTACAAATACTGTAGAAAGGCGCGAAAAGACACATAGAAAGGCGCGAAAAGTGGGCTCATAAACATCGCCCATTACCTCACTTCGTTGGTTCGTCGTCAGCAATGTGTGATACGGTAGTATGCTAGCTGATTACCGTGCCGTAAGGTATGAATGACATTTCCGAGATATACACTCGTTCACCAACAGCCGCGCGCGAAGGGTCACTCTCTTAAATACCACACGAGTTGCAATTACGCTGCTCCAGCCAGCGCGCATACCTTTAGACGCTCCGGACACGACAACGCGATCGGACACTAGCATGCCTCGCAACGCGACCTTGCACGTTCAGTCGTCACCACGAATATAAATGACGCCGCCTGCACGCATGCATTCCGAATGTCATGAGATACATACTGACTACACGTCGTTCGACCGACGAGCCTACGCCAAAGGTGCAACGCGCTCATCACTGTCAATCGGCCGGAGCACGCGTCGGCCCATAGCGAATGGAGTTACTACGCGACGTTGCTCGCAGCGATATACGTGCTCACCGCGACGTGCGAGCCACCGTAACGACTTTCCTCCCTCCAAAGGCACGCAGGCCACTGAGACAACCGCCCCACGCTGTCCCCTCCAACTTGACACGGAGCGTGGGTCAACCCGTCTAGACGACTCACGCTGGCACCTTGAGCGCTCGTCCCGCCAGGGGTTAGACGACGCTCAGTAAACAGGCACCCTCGAGCGAAATGTCGCCGAGGTCAACTGCTTATGCCTTTTAGCTGCCGTCCGTCCTCCGCACCCCTTAGCAGAAGCGTGCTTCAACGGCCGACACACATCCCAACGCGTACACCGTCACACAGACACTGCTCAGTGCTTCCCCGGTACCAGTCGTTACGTTCAAATTAATCGCCCCCGCCCCCCCCCCCCCCCCTTTCTTTTTTTCTCGCCCACAATCGACAGTAGTAGCAGGTCCAACGCGTGTATTACGCAGCTGGCCGCTACGGGACAATACGGGGTTGTTTACTCGAAGAATCGGGTTACTTCCCCTATACTAGCAGGTGAAGGAGGCACACCGGCTATCACACACCGCTGAAACAGCGGCAGCGGGGCCGGAATCACCGAAAACTGGCACCGAACCAACAAACTTGTTTTCAATATCTACTCGCCCGAGTTCACAAATAGGCAATCGTGTATCCTCAAGAAAACAACACTTCCGCCGCAAAATTGTGCCCAGCTGTGTCCGCGTTGGCAAGCCCTTTCTGGCCGTCGCACCACCAAACGTGGCAGCCAGAGAGAGAGAGAGAGAGAGAAACGGCAGCGCCAGCAACGCTCGTCAGACGGGCGCGTAGACCGTCGGCGAAGGTTGTTTACCCGGCCAGCCCAAAGTCATTGTCTCGAGGCATGCCGTCGTCGGCGCTCGGGGCGAGGTCGCCGACTACGAGTGGGTCGTGCCGCAAAACAAATCCAAGGCGACCGCCAGCGCGGGAAGAAGCCAGGGATAAAATGGCTGCCCTCCCTTTTTGCAGCCCCTCTTCCGCGAACGGCCCGCGGCGCACGCTATTTCCGTCCGCTTCGCAGCGTAGGACGAGCGCCCCCAACCGGTGCTCGAGCCGCGGGAGCTGGCCGCCATTTGACCCCTTCCCTGGAGAGGCAGTGAATTAAGGGCGCGCGCTTAATGCCACGGCGAATTGCAGTTTCGCGACCTCGCAGGTAGATGGCGGTGCAATTCGACGCTGCGCTAGCGTACGAGTAGAAAGCCAACACCGTGGAGCTATCAGCTTTTGTTTTTTGTTTGTTTTTTCTCGCCTTAGGACGCGTAGCGTCATCTTCGTATAACCTTATTCAAAAAGAAGTCGTCCCATGCACACACGGACAATATTGGAACACCATCATACCACACCATCGACCAAGGCGACACAACAGAAACCTCACTTCTTTTTGCGAAGGGCACGTTTGTGCTAGAACACTGGAACTAGAACACGTGTATTTCTGCAAATGAGTTCCGTCAACCGCGTGAGCACGAGCTCACCTTGATGCTCACACTCATCTAATATAACCCCTCCCCAAGCCCAGGGCAACCAACTAAACTTTTTTTCTGGTTCACATCCCTGCCTCCTCCCGTTCTCTAGTGCGGGCTCATCTTGCGATGACTTATCACGCAACGTGTGTTTGCCGGAACTTTTCATCCTATTGGTCGACTCGCCATTCGATGTTCAATTTCGATCGAGGGACGTCCCCTTGCGATCCGCGGCGTATTTATACCATGAATTTGTGCAATGCTTCGGAGTCAAACAAACGCTCTCGATGACCACACTCGGGGCGAGTCTTAACAATGACTGCATTCTAGGCATATTCGTTGAGCGAAGTCTCTTTATGTACACAGATGTGTCTTTTCAAAGTTTTCATATGGTGCGAAAGCAACCGGTGCTAAGGATTAATAATTTTTGGTGCTTCACGGGTGCCAAGACCACGCCTATGAAAAACGCTGCTCTAGTGGAGAGCTGCAGAATTTCGACCACGTGATATACCTCACGAGCCTCTCGCTTCTCGCCTCCTAGAAATGCAACCGCCACGGACGGAATCGAGCGCGCGTCTTTCGGGTCAGCAGTCGAGCCCTACCTATAAGACTGTACCACCGCGGTGGCTCCGGTGATAAACATGATCCTGCTTTCGAGAACAATGCCTGTTGAAGAGGCTGGGGGGGGGGGGGGGGGGGGGTAAAAACGAAAGAGAAAACAGGCGACCTTCTCGTTCAAATTAAAGGGGTATTGACACGATTTCGCGGCGGCGCAAAATATACATTTTTCGTTTTCTAGCCATGCATTGTTAACGATGTCCACACACCGAAACCCAGAAACACGTCCAAAATATTTTAGTTTGATTTTAAAGTTTTCGTCGCCCAACATTACAAAATAAAGTTGTAACTAACCAACCAACCAACATTACAAGCCTGCCCCAACGCTTTAATAAACACTGCGATGACGTATGAACTCAGTCTCAAAAATTGCCGAAATCGCTCTCAGGGTCGCTGGACGACCGCGACATCATCGTTGTTTGTAACTGACAACAGCCGACAAAGGTACAGCTACGCTATCGCGAATTGCTGTGCCTACGTGACATAGACGTACGTCTGACTGTCTTGACACGTCACTAGAAAACCGTCGCCTCGAAATCGAAACCGAAAGTGGGCTTTCAAGGGAGCCGCATTAAAAATGTATTCCTTGCGTTGCGAGGCACCACGACTTTCTGGGGTTCTCCACGCCAGTGCTTTCATTCACAGCAACAATACGAGAATGTGAAAAAGTTGTGTCAGTACTCGTTTAGGTGCCTTCAATGGCGCTAACCCCTATAGAGTTTGGTGAACTTTTCGTTGACTTGCATAGAGGTTATATAGGTGAATTCAATCACGCGTTGCTCCTACCCGCATATCCTATTTATTATTGCGGTTTCATGACATGTATAACATTCGCGCTGGAAATTTTCTCAACCTCAACTTACACTGTTCGTTGGGGCTAATACCAGTGTTCTCCTTGAGAAACAAAATGTCGCTAGGTGATAACACCAGAATGCGTCATGATTCTACACTGTACATATAACAATTGCATTCGATCAACAATATGAATCGTCCATATTCTGCTTTATCCTCTAAAAGGTTAAAAAAAAGATACCCCCTCCACTTAATTGTTTTATTCATTGCTTTTGACGACTGCTTTACACAGATCGCGTTATGAGCGTCGACCCATAGCTGACCAGAACGTGTGATTGGACTTTTATGCAGTTGGAAATAACGTGAACTGGCGTGATGGCATGGAACATTTTTTTTTCAGGATATGAATAGGATTTCTATCTTAAACTGGGTTTGAAAAATCACAGAAAACCAGAACGTCGGTCACATGGTGGCGAGGCCTTGATACTGAATTTCTTAATCGTTTACCTGCTGTTGTTCGCCTCCTGTTGTTCAGGCGCACCATAGATCGGGCTTTTTAAAATTATGATCCTTAAACAAATAGGCAACCGCCGGCGCCGAAAACCTGCGTCTAACCACAAGGCATGCGCTGCGGCTCCACAGAACCTGACGCAAACACACTCGACAGCTGCCGGCCTCTGTTTGCAACATGTGCTGCGTGTTCGACCCCGTCGGCAAAAAATTCCGATCAAAAATGTTTTGCAGAGTTTTTCGTTTTGCCATTCCATGATTAGACACCCCGGCCGATAAGTCTTACGTTGCAATAAGAAAATATAGGCACCTTAAAAATTGGTTGCCAGTCCCTCTGGAACAATGACGATCATTGAAAGCGTGTTTACTCGTCGAAACAGCGCGGTGGCATGACGAATTGGAAGCACGATATAAAGCAAGCCATATAGTGGAGGTCCTTCAGAATAATTCTGAACAATAAGGCATTATTTAACACGTATTTAAGTCTAAGTACACCAATATTTTTGTTTGTCTGCTTGTTTGTTTCCGCACTTCGCCATCGTCACAAATCGAAACGGAAGCAGCGATTTATTTTCACTGATGATCAAAGGATCGAGTCATTAACGCGATCCCTACACCTGTCACAACGGTCAAATCGCTGCTCTCTTGGGCGAATTAAAGAATGTGTCCATCACCGCGACATGTATGACAATTGCCTGTCGATATTTTCTCGTACAACTTCGCATAGCGTGCTAACTTATTAAACTTCCATAAAGCACCACGTCAATAACTACGGCATACATACTATCGCAGCTCTAAACTGGCACATTGCTCGCGCGGTTGAATAAGTTTTAGGGGCGAAGCTCCTTAAGGCGTAGGCTTGTCTGCCGTAGTTGTCCGTCGTAGCCACCTCGTCTAGTTCGTGATCACTAGATGGCGTTGGTGGCGCTGGCTCCGGTTGCCTGAGAACCCGAAGTTACAGAGCGAAATTCAATAAAGAAGGGGATACATGTACGTGCTGTGGAAAAGCTCGACAGACCATATTTTGATTGAATGTACAGATGTCCACCCAGGTGTCGCTGTGGACACTACCCTACAGGAGGCCATGGGTTTCAGGAGTAACAGGGGAAAGCTGAACATGCCGGCGACAGATATAAGTAAAAGGCGCTTAGAGCATTGGTGGCGCAAAAGTATGGAGCAAACAAAAGCGCAAGGTAGTTCGGGTAAGATTGTTACATCACAGCAGAACGATAATAGATAAAATAAATAGACGAGGAAAAAAAATAGTTGTGAAAATATGTGTGATTCGGGAAAAGAAATGGTTGTAAACGAAAAAGAAATAAAGCTAGAGCTTGGTGGCCCGGCCACCGCCCCGTTATAAAGGGGACGCTCCTAATATCCATCCATCCATCCATCCATAGAGATGCATGGTTAAGGCTAGTGTGACGGGATATCAGTAGATGGCGCTAGCTCCATTCAGATGTATGGGAGCGCATAGTGTGATGAGCGATCACTAGATGGCGCGCGTGAGCACGCCTCTCATTGGATGGAGGCGATCGTTCGAGATGTTTCGATGCAGTGCGATGGGAGACCGCTAGGGGTGAGAGCTATAAAATGCGCTCGCTCTTGAATGATCTCAGAATGATCACGAGATGGCGCTGCGGTGCTGCTTAGCTAGTACGTGAATTGATCAATAGATGGCGCTGCGGCGCTCGCTGCTTCGTTGTCGCGTCGTAGCCACGCTCGCGCTCGCCCTCGGCGCGTGCCTCCCGGCGCGCGAGCTCTCTCTCTCTCTTCCATCTGCTGTCTTGTGAGAGAGAGAGAGCGAAAGGCGCGCGTTGACTATGGAAACGCTCTTTCTTCGATGAACGCTCTACCAGCTCGCAAAGAGGGAGAACGCGCCCTCACCCGCGAGAGACAAGCTTGACGCAGGCAGCATCTTCTAGCGAGTTTCTTGATTGAAAAATACCGACTGCTCGCGCTGGAGAACCGTTCACCGGCCACCATATATATATATATATATATATATATATATATATATATATATATATATATATATATATATATATGCACTGGATCTTGACTTGCAATGAAGTGCCGGTGGAAGATTTCACTTGTGCGTAGTTGAACCATAAGGATTCGTAGCGTGCGCGTTAACTAAATTAATCCGGAACTCGGCACGATCTACTATGAACCTCCGGAGCTTCGCCCACTCATCATCATTCACTCCGCGGATATGCGTAGATTTTTTTACTTGCACTGCATTATTATTATTATTATTATTATTATTATTATTATTATTATTATTATTATTAAATGCTTGTCAATGTCTACAGATGTCACAAGCTGCGTGCATGTCTCCTTTCTCTGATACAATGCACTTTCGTCTTTTTCTTTGTGTGTGTGTGTGTGTGTGTGTGTGTGTGTGTGTGTGTGTGTGTGTGCGTGCGTGCGTGCGCGCGCGCGCGCGCGTGTGTTTATCGAACTTTTGCCTGTCTATATAAAACAGATAAAAAGTACTGATACTTAACAAGAAAGTGTTTTGTTACGCACTTCCGTCATGCGAGCATGAAGCTATTAGCAGCATCCTTTCTTTTTTCTTTAATACATTGAAACACTTCCAATAGCGTGCTAATTAATATTAACGCATTCATCAGATGTTACACCCCACATGAAGTAACACTGTCCATTTTCCTCGTTCAAAAGCATTTCGCCCACGCATGAGGCGCTGTTTGTCCAGCAACGTGAGGTATACGAAAATATACGAGAGGAGAAAAAAAAAAAGAAAAAGAATTCTGGAAAGCTTTCTGCAGGGCAGGTGGGTTCGTATGACACTTATAGCAACGAAAGCATCTTGCAAAATGAAAAAGAGAAAAAAAAAAAACAAAACAAGAGGCCTGATGACGGCGAAAGCATTTCCGCCTTTGCAGCGCTTCCTGACACAGACGAGCTGCATTCCGTATATATTCTGCCCACGCGGCGCGACATACAAGATACACCCTTCACAAAGCACAACGAATCTATCTATATCCAGACGCCGCCTACGTGTGCGAAACTACATAGCGTATATACGTGCACCCCGACATACTGCGATACACGGTGCAGTTAGGCGACGTTAGATTAGCTAGAGTATAGTCAATACTTCCATCAGTTAGTTTCTATACATAGTTAGTAAATAGATGACAAAAGTTCAATTGTCTGAGACGTTTTAAGTGCTATATATAGTTAATACCATTTTACTACTGTTTTATAAGGGTGCTGGTCGCTAAAAGGCTCCTTGTTTTCCGCTATACATCTGTCAGGAAAAATAGAAAGCGATAACTAACCTGCGCAGAGGTCAAAAGCACTGGTTAGCTATCGCTTATAAAGGCTAAAGGTTTGGACAACTAAACTCACCATGCGCATACATGTTACCGCATACGGTAACAACATGTGCGCTACATTACACTTCACGCACTTGTACTATGCCCTGTACTTGTGGGAAATAAACATACCGGACACCGTCGAACTCTTTATGCGGTAAGAATCTGTCAACTACACAGCGGCCATGATGGCAAAGGATACGGACTGTGAATGAACTCCACCATATCGGGCAACGCCAAATATACTCGATAGGGGGGCCCTAAAGTTAAGCCTGCCGTTCCAAATTTCCACACACACGCTGTGGCCGCTGAACGGTCCTTCGTCTAGCAGCGTCTACACTGTGCCGTGACACCATTGAGTGCGGCCTTATATGTGATTGACTAGTCGTTGCCCTTGCTCGTTATTTTAAAAAAATGAAAATGAAAACTAGTTAAACGAACGCCGGCGCGACGTCCATTTACGACAACCGCAACATACATTGACACACAAGGTGCCATTATCGGTATTTTAATTTGGTTGTAAAACATACGGTTGCTTTAGCAATAAATTAACCAGACTGATCCGCTAATTAAACCGAAATGGCTTACAAATTACCTCCAGAATGACCATAAAAGCCAGATATTTACTGTTATATCGGCGAATATTCCTTTATCGATTCTTTAGCTGTTCCCGCACGAGGAATGGAAGGGGGTGGTCAGTTTACAGACTGCGTCCCGCAAGAAACTCATAAGCCCCGGGTAGCCTGCACTAAAAGCTATGATGACTTAACCCCCGCTGCAGCCCTACCGGTATATGTTACTCATATGCTGAAATACGGTGCATATCTTTGTATTCATTTCCCCTGCATCTTAGCCTGTCCGTGAGTGTATAGCACGAGGTACGACCCTCTGAGAACAATACGTGGAGACGAGCTCACTCCTGAATGCATGCACTGTGTTAATGAATACGCTTCATCTTTTCACTTCCAAATTGAAAAAGAATGAAAGAACTATACTTCGGGACACTGCGGACAAACATAAGGATTCGCATTTCATGAGTATAGGTTTACCCTAAAATGCGGCCTCGACAGCCGCACAAGATATGTAACTCATGCACGCAGGACGGCCGTTTGAATTGAGGTCGGTGGGACCACGCGATGCTCATGCTGCAGCGCAGTGGTGTACGCATTGTTGTCAGACGCCGGCTTCACCAGGCCTCCGTAATTCAAACGTCCGCCGCCGAATAAGTCGTAAGTACAATTAACACTACAACTAAGAACCATGCGGACTGTTGGGCGAGTTCGTACTTCGTTGTAAAAAAAAAAAAAAAAATAGAGATGGAGATAAACCGCGCTTAAACAAATTTTATAAAACTTTTTACACAAACCCAACACTTAAAAATGATCTTTTCCTTCCTCCAGATTACGTATCTCCACTGTTCGACAATAATCTTAAAGTTAAAATTCCCATATGCCGGCCGCGGCGGCTGCATTTCGATGGAGGCGAAATGTTGAGGCCCGTGTGCTGTGCGATGTCAGTGCAGTTAAAGAACCCCAGGTGGTCGAAATTTCCGGAGTCCTCCACTACGGCGTCTCTCATAATCAGAACTGGTTTTGCGACGTAAAACCCCACAAAACAAAACAACAACATATGCCGCACTAGCACCTTTTATGCTTCTTTTTTGCTGCAAAACAAACAGTGTACTAGAACTATCTTAACACCTGCCTCCGTTGCTGCGATAGCCGTTGCTGCAATCGAAGAACCTGCCGGCTTCAAAGTTGCAATTAATAACATATTGTTAGACCACTCCTCTCTGTAATGCCCTCGGGCCCTGAGAACATGAAATGAAATAAATAAATAAATAAATAAATAAATAAATAAATAAATAAATAAATAAATAGAGGAAGAGAGACGAAGGCAACACGATTTTAGCGTTCCTTTTACAATGAAGTCCTGTAAGCCACGAGACCGCGGAAGTGCTTTCCACAAGCAGCGACGAACCGAACGCCTGCCTGTTAAGAGCAAATGCCGAGGAGTAAGGCCAGCGTCAACTTTCCACGCTCACGACTCGGATTTCCGCGGCCGACGGAGAGCGCGCATACATTGAATAATGAACACGCTCGGCGGGAGAAGCACCGGGCCAGGACTCAATACGTTAGATCGGGAGAAAATCGGTCCGCGTGACCTGCAAGTGTAAAACACACATACCACGCGCAATCGTGACCCTCGTATGAAAACCGACAGGCATTTAACACGCGGCGGAACCTTCCAGGTCCGACTCTTGTTGACTGAAAAGATGTCTTTTGCTCTATACAATTTCATCAGGAACGTTACAAACGAGCACCAACCAGTCATTACTCCAACGAATTGCGATGAAGCTGCTCGCCGAACGCAACCAAACATGCTGCTTTTTATATTTGTTTTTCTTTTTTAAAGCGCTCCGAAGCGCGCATTTTTCTTTGATAAAACAGACGTCTGTGCAATAACGCGACTTCCCGTGTTACATCGTAACATAAGCTACATTTACGCGTCACAGTGCGGACGACGTATGGTGGCAATAAGCCCACGTTACGCACAAAAACACTCAATCTACACAAAGACGTCGATTCTACTCGTAACACTTGGCTCTGCAATTTCGGCATATAGGCAAGATCTTTGCTGACTGCTTAGCATGACATGTCCCACACAGCGTGGGATTTGCCGGATTTTTTGTTTCTTTTTTTCATATATTCCTTAAGCAGACCTTGAGGAATTTGTTCCCCACTGCCTTTTCATGAAGTAGATTCAAACACAGCGCAAGCGCATTCGTCCCAATGACATAGTCGCCATCAATGACAACAAACTTTTTCGCAAGACTGTAGATAACATTTTTTTGACTTGGAAATTACAACATCTTATTTTCATCGTTATGGCTGTTGAGTAATTAATAACTAATTAGCCAACATTGTATAAGCAGGACTTTATGTGATGTTACCTTGTTTGCTCATGTTAGTACTAGCAAAGCATTTCATTAACATTGTATGTACTGCTATTTCTAGTCTGTTGTTTTATTGCGTTACTGTGTTATTTTCTTGTTGTTATATTACTACCCAATTTTTGTGTTATTTCTCGTTTACCACTCCCCTCTGTAATGCCCTCGGGCCTTGAAGGTACAATAAATAAATAAATAAATAAATAAATAAAAAAAAACTCCGTATAACGCGTCAGGGGACGCTGCTCCCCTTAACTGAACAAGATCTGTCGCATGAGGGAATACAGCGACCGTTCGCGCCGCATCGCCCGAGAAGGTAAGGAGGTAAAAAAGGAAAAAAAAAAGTTGGAGGACGTTTACGAGCTTCGCCTTTATAGAATGGAACGCTGTGCTCCCATTGGGCCCGGTTCGCATTGCATTCTCATAGAAACAGTCATTGAAATTAGCGCCTCCTCTATAAAACGGCGGATTTTTTTTTTCTTTTTTCAGTATCTTCGTAGCAGAATTATGTTTTCTGATACATTCAAATTACAGTTCGAGCTATCGCATGTGCAGGTGTTAGCTAAGTCATAGTTTACCATTTTTCTGACGAATTTTACTTCATTTAGAAATTCAATTTTTTTTCACTAAAGCACCTGCGCCTCGGCGGAGGGCTTGCGTGTTCGGCTGGGAAGCGAACGCGCGCAAGCGGCCGCAGATGCGAGGAAAGCCTAGCCAAGTCCAGCCGAAGCCTTTGCTATTTTCTGACATCCACGAAATCTCGACAGGCAGGGTGGAGCAGTTT
Source organism: Hyalomma asiaticum (assembly GCA_013339685.2). Taxonomy (NCBI): domain Eukaryota; kingdom Metazoa; phylum Arthropoda; class Arachnida; order Ixodida; family Ixodidae; genus Hyalomma; species Hyalomma asiaticum. The sequence goes on along the minus strand of CM023481.1, from coordinate 140,497,326 downwards.
TTTTTTTTTTTTCCCATCAGAAGGGATGGGAAGGGGGGTTGCTTGGTTAAAGGGACATTAAAGGAAAGTACTAGGTTTAACTATACCGATTATTTACCTGTGGTGGAGTCTATAGACGCTTTATGCGCGTTAATAAATGATTTTTTTTTTCTTTGCGTTGAAAACTCCCGCCGAAAGTCTCCGGTGTCGTGGCTCAATTTGAATTTGCCCGCTCTGACAAAAGGAGTTGACGTCACGGTCTCGACTGCCGACACTGCGGTGCAGTAAGTTCCACGGCCCTCATATGTAGCAACAACTGCGCCTACTGAACATTTATTTATTGTTAAAGCTTATCTAATTCATTTTCCATTTATAACCTGGGGCATTATTCGAGTATTCAAAATAGATGAGCTGACGTCATTTCAAAACGGTACCCACAAGGCGGGAGAGAGGTCGCCACCCCAATTTCTCAATTTCGTGGTTTCGTCGCTTGCTCTGTTCGCGCCAGGAGTGGCGAACTGGTTATCACGCGAATCCAAACATTCAGCCTTGCTCAACTTAATGTCTTCCTTTAGGTGTCCCTTTAAAGACACTGCACTCATCATCGCATATACGTTTCTTACGCTGAGAACGCACACGTAATGCTTGTCCTTGTACTGCGCAAGCGTGCAATTTATTGCGTGAGAAACCGGCACACCTTGGCGGTTCCCCCCATCGAGCACAGCTGAAGCCTCGCATATTCCTTCCAGGCATCCTCGAAATCTCGATAGAGGTACAGAAGAAAAAGTGCAGCGCGGTTACGCGTGACCGGCCGACCATCTCGTGCGGTGTGTATATCGCCGGACCTGGACCGTACAGCGTGCCTGAAATAATGCGAGCAGAGTGAAAAGCACTAGCATCGCTGAAAGGAGCTACGAGCCCATAAACCTGTACAATATTCCTTCAGCTTTTTATGCCGAGAATAATCTGCGCGGTCTGGACAAAAACCATCATCATCATGAAATACGTGAAATGTGTGTGCGTGCACTTCTATGAAATGTACGGCATTTGCGCGCGCACTTTTTCCTTCTCTGGCACTCGGTGTTATCAGCCCACTACATAAACGCGGATGCGTTTCATAGCATAGATTCGTACAGTATTACAGAAGTGAAAGATAAGGAGGAGGGGAAAGAGTAAAGCACAGCATAGCCTTGTATAGCATAACAAAGGGTGGAAAGGGGAAGTGAGGGCGAGGAGGGAAAGGGTTACCGTGCTAAGAGTGTACACACTCTTAGCATGGTAACCTTTAGTTTATTTTACAGGTACACAAAAATGTGAAAATATGCCACTTTACTAAAGGTCAAAGCACTTTAACCTTTAGTAAATGAGCATATTTTCACATTTTTGTGTACCTATAAAATAAACTAAAGGCTACCGTGCTAAGAATGTATGTAGCGACATTCGCCGTTTTCCGTAGTTAACGATTTCGTTCACCTCTTCAAGCCGCGTGACAGTGATACTAACCTTTACACACGTGAAAAGCCTGTAATAAGTCGCAAACAATGGCAACGCGGGGGAGCTATAGGCCGAGGTCTTCAGCGAGGAGTATGCAAAACGCATTACACGCGCACTCCGCAACTACAGCAAGCGCAGCGATGTTCGCTGAGCGAGGCAAATAGGCGTGTTCGACCGAGTTTGCTGCTTCAACGGGCCACTCACACACGAATACTTCGGTTGATGTTGTTCTGGCCCTTAGAACTCTGTCTCGGTGAACAACGCAAAACTGGACATTACACACTTTTTTTTCTTTATTTCTTTTAAGAGAGGCTGTCCCATCCGGGTGCGTGCTGCTTTGGCGAATACGCCACGCCGCTAGAGGAACATTATCGGAAGGAGAGAGAGAGAGAGAATTCACCGATCAAAAGTAACCTGCATTCATAATAAGACGTTCTCACTGTAAACGAGGATCCCGTGCGGGAGTTTAACCGTCTTTTTAAGAACGCAATTTACTTCTGGTCGGAGCGGTGTGTTTCTCCGTCCATTTCCCGACCAGACAGGATTCCGTCTAACCACCGACTTCATAAGAAAAATTTTCAACGGTAATTTTGATAAATAACAAAAGCACGCTACCTACCTCTTTAATTTCTAGCTACCGCTTTAATTACTAAATTTAGGATAAATGTTGAAACCGCGACCTCGAAGCCGAGAAGTTGTAATGTAAACCCCGCTTAGCAGCACACCAGCACCACTTCTACGAAAGAAACAAAACTTGCGGTTTTTATTTATTTATTTATTTATCTAGCGGGAACCACTCACTCACATGCACGTGACAGCCTGGCTGCTGCCGTAAACACTGTTTTTGCGTTACAACAGGGCAAATTTTTGCTCTCTCTCTGCCGAGAAGTAAATTTAGGAGCAGCAGTACGCTGGTGTACACGTCCGTGCTTGGTTTAATCGTCGTAACTTTCTACCACAGCAGTTACTCTCACCGCGGCAGAAAGGTAGATTAGGTATTTATATTTTTAAGTACCCTATATGAAAAGCAATAATGCCTAGGTTTGTTGTTTGTTTCTGCTAATGTTCAATCTATTCCTCTCTTTTTCCCTCAGTTACAGATCATCTGTAGTTTGTGGTCTCAGCTTAATCTAACCTTCCCTCGTAACATAGACACTCAGTTGACGGTGTGTTCAAAGGAGCCTGTAAAAAGGCGTATCTGCGTTTTCACCTCGATTAGTCATCTCGTGTACAGCACAAATTGCACGAATCTGTAAATATTTATGTATACTCAGTTGTGGGTCATTAAGGCTCTGCATATGGCGCCCCGGAATTTCCAAGGCCTGACATGGATCTACACCATTTGGAGCCTCTATACTCTCCTAATACATGCTATTTCGATAAAGTTTTCCTTATTGTGCTTACATATAAAGGCGAAACCCTAATATGTCTCATGCGAAGGTGACCTTGAAGAGACGGTAGCAGAAAATCATGGTACAAAATATAGAAATCTCGTTGTTCTGTGCCCATTTCCCCGCCTCTGCGCGTAGGGTAGTAAACTCAATTCTGGCTAACCTGGTTGTCTTTTCTTTCTCTCTCTCTGTATACGCTTGGTAACCTATTCAGCGTCGCCAAGGGTCAAACAACGATATACTTGCAGACTACGCTTCTGCCCTGTGGCACATAAGGGCGTGCGTTGCATCCAGCGGCCGTGGAAGGGGACTGTCACGTGATTCACAGGGTCGTCTGAGAGCTTCTGGCGCTCCGCAATGCATGCAAATTTCGATATTATCGATTATTTGCTATAGCTCACGCTTCGAACCAAGGACCTCCCCTGTACCTTCGATCCCTTTTTGTCCCTAACCCGCCTCGGGTCGATGGCCACAGGCGAATGAGAAGACAAAGGGGTCGAAGGGAAACCAGCTTAAACATATGACTACAGAGGCCGGCGCTGTCGCGTCTCGTCTAAAAGTAAGGTATAAGATAAAACGATACTCAAGGAAGCTGACGGGGATGCACATCGTGTAATTTACGTTGCGCTGCTCTGCGGATTCCAGAGGCTCTACGACGCGTCTTCGTTCAACACGGCAGTGGCGAGCCTCGCACAGACTGTGAATTGCCCAGCTCTTAATGGGGAGAAGAAGGGTATAAGGGCATTTAGTACAATGACAAGTTCAAGGAATTTTGTTCATAAGGAACCTTCGCGAGATGAAAGCGCCGGCTGACCGATGTTGATCTGAGAAGCGAAAACGCTTCACGAGCTGTGCTGCGAGTCCACGCTCTGTGATGAGCGGATCGATAAAGGAGACTGAGCCACTGTGACTCCGCCAGCTGCTTTCCCTACGCCTGGTCAGGTGATTCGGCTCAGCCGATCGAAATCAACAACTGCGCTATTCTTCCCGTGTCGGCGTGCGATCACGAGTTGACACGGATTTTACACACACACGAACGCACACAAATTAATATAGAGAGCTTGTGACAGCTTAGACAAATCGAAAAATCTGGCAGAACTGTGTGGACATACAACGTGTGGTTATTTTATAACTATTACGTTTTTTTGTTGTTTTTTTTTTAGATTTTGGTGATTCCTACTGATGAGTGCCCCGTCAGTTATTTGGTCTTACCTGTTTGAGAGAAAAAAAAGAATTACAATGTTTTGGTATGGTCTAATATCGCTCGGCAATAAAGGACCTCACCCAAATGGCGTCCATTCATCTCCACCCCTTATTTGTAAGCGGGTCGCTTATAATGCCTTGTAATCAGAAGTACTGTGTGCGTCGTTGTACTATAACGGCACCTGCACCAGGCGAGGCCTAGCAAGCGAGCGAAGGCATCCCCATAGCGCTTGCTGCCTTAACAGCAGGTCGCTGCCCCGCTGTCCCCGTATGCACGCGGCCAACGCAACGCAACCCAACAGCTGTGCGGGGCTGGGCGTGCCGGATTCATATCCGGCTCGCTCGGCTTCGGTTAGCTCCAACGAGGCAACACTGCCGTTGCAACGGTTGCCTTTCTGTCGCTTTAAACAGGCTGGCAAACTCGAGGCACGAGCCGCCACCGCAAAACAGCTCGGGAGAACGGCAGTGGCGGCAAATATCGATTTGGCCGGGGGCAATGCGTCCGCCGCCTGCGCACTGAGGAAGAAGAGGAAAAAAAAAAAAAAAAGTCGTTCGTCGTCGGCTAGTGAGCAAGAAAAGTAAAACGCGCCGCGACCTTATGTAACAGAGCCGGCATATTGTTTTCGCGCCGTTGGCGACACCGCCGGAGCTGCACGTGCTGGAGAGGCTGTCTCACACCGGCGTCTCCGCAGGGGGTCACAACTGGGCGCTCTGCGCTATTTACCTGTCATTATGCGGCGTTCGCGCGCGCTACATGACATGCGCTGCGCCGCTCACCGCGACCAGTTACAGTGCAAAAGGCAAGTGACAAAAGTGCGGACAAAAATAAAAAGGATCACTTACGCTTTGTAACGCTGTCGGAAGAGTGAAACTCGAATGTAAAGCTAGAAATTACGGGTTATAGGATCGCGAAACTGCTTCTCCACCTCCGAGCGGCTCCCTTCGGCGGAGCCGCCGGCTAACAACAGTTCCTGTCCGCAGACGCACTCATCTTGGTCGCCGGCTCCTGGTGGACGTGCGAAGCACGCGTCGTCGTCGCCACCACGCACCGTAGAGAGCCGAGTCGCCGGCACCGCGTACGCCTTTCCTCGTCGCTCTAAAGATGGCGGCCCGCCGTGCCAAAGCAAAACAAATCTCTCTTCCCTTCCTCCACCGGCATTTTTCTTGGCCGAGGGGCGGCGCTGATCGGCGCATGCGCACCGCACAGTTCCTCAACGCTTCAGCGCTTCAGCTCCCAGCAGCTGGGAGACACGAAGAGCGGCGTGGAATCCGGCAAGGGAAAAAAAATCGAACCGTTTTTCCTTGCTCCTGCCCTGTGTGCTGCCCGCCGCCGCTTGATGGTTGTCTTGTTTTGCAAACGTGCCTCGGCGCGGAGAGCGGCGGACGAATCCGTGTCCTAGTTTCGCGCGTCGGCGTCTGGGAATGGATACGGCGGTGTCTTGAAGTAAAAGAGAAACGAACCTGTTGTGTTTCCTTCGGGGACGGATGCGGTGACATGAGCAGAGGCTAAACGCAGTGGCGAGAATCGGCTCTCGTCAAAAGCATCTCGCATCCTCCGCTGAGTCCGAACGGGTTGCGTGCTCGTGCCAGCAGGGCTCAAAGGGCTAATGACGTTTGCAAGATGTCGCCGAAGGTCGCTTTTAACTTTTTACTGCGACAGTAAAAGGCTATGCAGTGTTCCAACGCAGGTTTCAACACAGGTTTTCCGAGTTTCTGCAGAGTCACGCCGACGACTGTAACTAATTGACCGATCGTAGTCGAAGTAAAGCATCACTGAGATACAACCCTGTGTCACTTCAGCCCTATTCATTTGTGCACTTGGCCAGTCGGCTACCGCACAATGATAATGTTCTTTTTTTTCCTTAATGGTAATTGTTGCAAATACGAAGCCGTTACGTGCATTAAGAAGGCGCGGGGAAATGAGCCAAGCACAAACTGAATCATTTTACAGGACGAATAAAGCAAACAGTTGTGAAAAGAAGAAGAAGAAGAACAAGAAGACGAGGACGAAGAAGAAGGGCATCTATAGGTACACAAAAGAGGACGCCAATTCAATGAAAAGTCTCTGTGATCATTAAAGTGTTTCATCTGCGAAGTTATGCCGCTAAAACGTGGCTCCGTCCATATCATTGGCTCTGCTTTACAATCTAATATCTGAGGTTTCCCTGAGCTGCACAACCTCACGAGTAGCAGCATGTCGAAACGCGCATCATCGCTTTTCTATGACATCAGACATGGTACGGTGAGAGAGCTTGCCAAGGCCTTTAAAGAATATCACAAAGTAAGATTAAAATTAAATTCTGGGGTCTGACGAACCCAACGTAGAGTCTGAGTTCGAACCATGCCGTTGGGTGGGTCTGCGGATTTATTTTCAAGCCTGGGGTTCTTTAACGTACGCGTAAATCAAAGCATGCGTGCTTTCCAAGTATATAAATTTCACGTGCACCTAATCAAGTACACGTCTAAGTATACAGCTCGACGCCTCACCTGCTGAGCTATAAGTACGGCAGGTCCAACCAAGAAAGCAGTGTTGCAATGTAAACAGTACAGCACAGAAATGACATTTAATCGATGACAGCATGATAGATTCCGTACTTAATCAGGCTTTTACAGACACAGGTTTTCAGTATGGACTTAGCGGTGTAACGAGGATAGAAAAAGCGTACATACTGTGTCCTGATACATGCTCCTTGTCAGATACAGGGGTTTCGTTCATTCGAGAACATAGCTACTAGAAAATGTTCTGCGAAGCACACTTAGCACACTTCCTGAATGAATCTCGGCAAATGGGGACACGAAGCAAGTTATGTCAAAATCACTACCATGATTTGGCGAGTATATATAGGAAATACACCTACTAGAAAACTCACAGTAACACCACAGTAACAGATGTAAGCAGCCACGAAAAAAAAAAAAAAGAAAGGAACCAGACGCGTTATTCGTTTAACATTGGTGTGCACAGCTACCCGTCTTCCCGCAGTAGTTAGTCTTAAAGGCTTAATTAATTTTCCTCCTTTGGCTCATGGCTTGGCGACCAAACGAAGTAGGCAAATATTCGGGAGAACCACTAAATGTAAACAGCGGAACGATGCAGTATTTTGCAGCATGCGGAGAAGTGCGACTGCCAAAAATGAATTGCCTGTTTTAGCACTGTTAAAATTTGTGAGTTATTAAGTATGAATGTTTGGGCCCAACGCATTGAGATTGGTACTCGTTCCCTCCAGTACGGGCACTTACACGCATCCGTAGGAACGCCAGGATATCATGGTCGAGAAGCGGAGTCAATCGAGGCTCTCGTTTTTTGCAAGACACAACCATATTAAGTCAAGGAAAGCGTTGGGAAAGCTATAGTTTTAACTGAGGCAGACACACCATAAGATAAAAGGATATTAGAGTGAATGAAACATATGAAAGGACACCTTGTCGACGCCGAACTCCACAACGATGCGCGCTGCGCGTACATTACATAGTATTTATTTATTTATTTATTTATTTATTTATTTATTTATTTATTTATTTATTTATTTATTTCAAAGTACCTTACAGGCCTCATTGGGGGCATTGGGCAAGGGGGGTATTACACAAAGTATACGTATATAAACATACCAAATATAAAAACAATACAAAAGAAACAAATGCAAAACAAAACAGGTAACTAAAAACTAAAAAGATACAGTCCTTCATGCATGAAATATACAGGTAATAAAAGTGTAAACAAAACGGCGCATCGATTTCGCACAAGAAAAAGAACCGACAAGGTAGGCATATTCTTCGCGTACACAATTATATTCTTAAAAAACAGACTCTATTCACAAAAATAAGCTTGCAATGCAGTTATAAAGGAATACTGAGGGGAAAAATAACTACCACGTAGGCTAAAAGAATTACAGTGCATTTCCTGTGTGAAAGCAAAAAAGATCGTGATGTATGACGTGATATAAGCAGACGGAGAGATTAGCTGTGATGAGATCTGCGGGCTGAAGAATTGCCAAAGGCTAAGTTTGTTTGCGCTACACACATATATATAGTGGCACACAAGACCATACCAGTGCAAGAACCAAAGGACTATAAGAAGCACATCACGCGTAATTTTCTCCCTCTTTCAAGAACACTGAGACAATTAACACTGCTACCACGCTTAAATACAGTGGTAATAAGTAAGGGACAAAGCGCGATGACGACAAAGGACCAACTTGCGTCTCAGAGGAGCTCGGGATTTCAACTCGGGATTTCACACCTTTATATGTAGTACAACGCATGTGGGTGTGCGCTTGTACGCATCGCATACGCAAACAGCAAGCATCTCCGGGCCATTCTGCTTAAGGTTGCAGGGTCGCGTCGCGACGAAGCACACGAGAGCACACAACAGACGTGGCTCACTTGTTGCTCAAGAACCCCGTCCTGATTGATTTTACCGCCTGGTAGGCTTTCATGGGATTCTTCAGTCGATTTGTGACTTTTATAGGCCCGGTGAGCTCGCAGTAAGTCGAGCCTTCGGCCTCATTCATATATCGTATGCTGTGCATTCAACGGGTATTTGTAAGCTGATTTACCATTCTGTCACGTGTCTCGTACGACGTTTCTTAGCCTATCTGCTAAAGTGGTTACGACTGCTTATATTGTCACCTCTTATTTCTCAGCCGCTCTAGTGTTCGTCTCTGGAGTATCTGTCCTCGATTGAACTGCCATTTTTATGCCGAAGGACGATTGTACGCTTCATAGGAACACCGCTCTGTCGTCACACGTTTATGGTTCATATGCAAATTATACGTGTGAAATCCCATTTTTCTGCCCTTGAACTCTTTCGCACTGCCAATGTTCTCTTTTTAGAACAGACGCGGGTTCGAATCCTACCGCTGCCGTCGTATTTAGATGGACGTCAAAAGCTAGAGGCTCGTGCACTCTGCGATAGGTGCACGTTAAACAATCCCAGATGGTGAAAACTTCTGGAGCCGTTTACTATATTTGGCGGGCCTCAATAACCACGTGCTGGTTTTGGAACGTAATGACCCAGCACTTATTAACTACAATCGGCGTTATTTTACACCTGGATAAATCTTCTAATAGGTCACCACTAGCTATCAGTGCAATAACTTCTGCCACAGCACCATCCTCACATGACCATAACATTCCAACACGATCGGGTCATTCACCTGCTTGAACTGCTTATTTCGACCTTTGCTAAGCTTCTTTGGATCGCACGTCAGCGGTTGTTCCGTACTGACACGGGTCACAATCCCCTTTATTAGCGTTGTTCCCACTGACGTACGTTTTGGAATTAACGCTGTACAGCTGCACGCCATGACATTAACGGACACGCAGTAGACATGCTGCAACGTGGCGTGATGCAGCAATCACACAGTCACTGGACATCTGTGATAGTGCTTGGGAGGAAAAGGGATGACTTAATAAGGTCTTTGTGTGGATTATGATCGTCTGAACAAGATTATACCCGAGGACGTTTATCCCTTACCACGAATAGGCAATGGCCTGGATTGCCTTGAAGGAGCCGAAATTTTTCTATTCTCTGGAGCTGCGCTGTGGGTTATGTTGGAAAGTAACAAAAGCTTAAGCCAACCGTCCCAAAACCGGCTCTTGTGACCCCGGAGCAGGGCAGGGCCGTATCTCGACACAGAAGTATTGCGATAGCATCTCAGATATACTTTTGAGCATTTGTATTTCTGTATCGAGATACATTTCGGAAATGTATTTATAACTCAATAGTGAAATACCTTTACAAGGTATCGATTGTATCGCAATACTCTGCCGGATACGTGTATCTCGTTACTAGTTTCTCGTACATGAACCGACTCGTTTCTAAGGGGAATGGGGGGGCTTTTTTGTGTGTGTGCGTGCGTGCGTGTGCGTGTGTGTGTGTGCTAAATTTCTCCCCCTGTGATCGAAAAAAAAAATAATGTGGCAGCGGCCCGCACTATACCCGAAGGTATATCGGGCTTAAAGCCATTTGCAAAATAAAAACTGAAGGGAAACGTTCCCACGAGGGGAATTTGTAGGGATATCAAATTATCAAAAAAATAATAATAAAAAAATGGGGATGAGGTGTAGAAAGCCAAGGCAGTTAGGGGTCACCTGCGCGTAATGAGAAGTGAAAATTTAAGACCATGCCAATTACGATATTGCCGAGTTGAATTGCAAGCAGAGAAGGCTTTCAGGTTCAGTTTAGCGCACATGTGCCAGTGTAGATGTTGTCAACGTGCAAACTGCTGCACATGTGTGTGTGCGTGTGTGTGTGTGTGTGTGTGTGTGTGTGTGTGTGTGTGTGTGTGTGTGTGTGTGTGTGTGTGTGTGTGTGTGTGTGTGTGTGTGTGTGTGTGTGTGTGTGTGTGTGTGTGCGCGCTAAGTAAAGGCGCCGTTGGTTTTATGAGTTTTGAAGTTTGAGACGCTGCGGCTACTGAGCAGTACGAACAGACCCACATGAGAGAGGAAGTGTATGGGCACTTATATTACCTAAGAAGTATCACCATGCTGCAGGACTTACCTGCCCTAAACGCTGTATTTATTCTTTATAACGCGAACTTGTGATCGTCTGCAGCGGTAGAAATACTTTTCTCGTTCGCGAGTATTGTGTTGAGGCCGACCCGACGCTGTATATAAGAGTGCCTGTTTCAGAAACTGCTGTTTCTTAAGTGCAACTAACGGAACAAATTTCTCAGCAAAATAGGCTTTATGTGTGAAATAAATGTATACCTTTTCTTAATTCGCTGCTGTCCGCTGGTGATTCGAGCGATATATGCTTGACTCGCAAGTCTCAATGAGCTGCGACATTATTCACATAATTATGCTGCAATAATAAATCTCATTGTGGAGCAACAGCCTCTCCAAAATTATAAAAAAAGATATTCCAGTATCCGTATTCTTCTAACTGTGTTTCTGCACCTGTATCCCGGGATATTTTTTTTTTTTCGTCTCCTTGGTAAAGTGTCTCCGAACTATCTCGTTTAGTCAAAGACAAATATATCTCAGTAGCTGTATTTAAGCCACCGGCACAAATATTTCACAAGAGATACAAGAGATACTTTTCTGAGCATCTCTGCCCTGTCCTGCCTCAGAGAGATTATAATTTCATCTTTCTTTCTTTCTTTCTTTCTTTCTTTCTTTCTTTCTTTCTTTCTTTCTTTCTTTCTTTCTTTCTTTCTTTCCTCTTTCTTTTTCTTTCTTTCTTTCTTTCTTTTTCTTTCTTTCTTTCTTCTGCGTTTACCTTACACCCGCACACCACCACATCACACGCGCATATTCTTTTTTCGGTTTCACAACATGCATAACATTTGCGCCAGAACCTCAACTTCCGTTCGGCTGGGAGGGGCGAGTTCAGGTGTGCTCGTTGAGAAACGCAATGTCGCTGAGTGCTAGCGCCATCAAAGCTGGGGAGTTGTTGCAACTTCATGGAGACGACTACGCGTGTTTACTTTAACTCTCGAGATTACAAAATTGTTAGAGATATATTCTTGCCTTAGACGGCTAAATGTTTGTACTGACAAGTTATCGTTAATCAAATTCTAATGTTTTACGTGCCGAAATTTGGACATGATTATGAGGCCTGCCGTAATGGGTAACGCCAGATTAAATTTGACCGCCTGCCCCGCCACGGTGGTCTAGTGGCTATGGTACTCGGCTGCTGATCTGAGGGTCGCGGGATCGAATCCCGGCTGCGGCGGCTGCATTTCGATGGAGGCGAAATGTTCAGGCCCGTGTGCTGTGCGATGTCAGTGCACGTTAAAGAACCCCAGGTGGTCGAAATTTCCGGACCCCTCCACTACGGCGGCTCGAAAATAGGGAGGAAACTAAGAACAGGCAGTCGGGAACTATGGAGGCGGTGATAGGAATAGCCGAGTAGAGATGCTAGTGGAACTCGCAGAAAGAAATCACCTCCATGGAATGAATACTTTAAGAAACGTAAGAACAGGAAGTGGACACGGAAAAGCCCAAACGGAGAAACAAAAAACGAAAGAGAATTCATAATGTGCAGTGATCCAGGTATAGTACAAGACACGGAAGTGGTTAATAAGGTTAGAATTAGTGACCGCAGACTAGTAAGGGCGAAGATAACCCTCAATCTATAGCGAACAAGGACAAAGTTAACCAAGCGGAAACAGGCCAACCTCGATGGCGTCAGGGCGAAAACAGAATTTAGAATTGCACTTAAGAACAAGCATGAGACTCTAGGACAGGAAGATATTGAGGATATAAAGAAGATGAACGAAGACATTACTAAGCTGATCACCGAAGCAGCAATCGAAGTAGGGGGCAAAGCACAGAGACAAGATGTGAATAAGCTCTCTGAATCTACTAAAAATTTAATCAAACAACGCCAATAGATGAGAATAACTAACTCATTCGTCATGCAGTCGTGTTGTGCCATAACAGTTTTGGTATACATCCCATTACGAAACGAGTGGCATGTAGAGCATGCCGCTCATGACATGCATGTCACGATTTTCATGTTATGACCTGTCATTTATGATCGTTATGCAGTCATGTTGTCGCATACCAATTTTCTTATACATCCCACTGACGAAACGGCCAAGAGAGCACCAAGACCGTGGCATGTAAATCATGTCGCTCATGACATGCATGTCATGATTTTCATGTTATGACCTGTCGTTTACGTTCTTGATGCAGTCATGTTGTGGCATGCCAATTTCCGTATACGTCCCATTAATGAAACACGTGACATGTAAATCATGCAGCTCTTAACATGCATGTCATGATTTTCATGTTATGACCTGTCGTTTACGTTCTTGATGTAGTCATGTTGTGGCATACCAATTTTCGTAAACATCCCATTAGCGAAACGGCCAGGAGAGCACAAAATCGTAGGCGGCTAGATAGATACGCTCAAATTCGCCGAAGTTCGCTAAGGAATGCTTCGCATTTAAAATGTACATGGCACGCCACGTGATGAGAAGGCTAGATAACCGATGGACTGTTAGAAAAGCGGGATGGATACCAAGAGAAGGTAAGCGTAGCCGTGGGCGGCAGAAAGTAAGATGGGGGAGGGGGGGGGGGGGCGAAATTAAGAAATTCGCAGTCGTCAAATGCAATCAGCTAGCGCAGGAGAGGCAAGGTTGGGGAGGATTGGGAGAGGCCTTCGTCCTGCAGTGGACATAAGATAGGCTGATGATGATGAAATTCAGCCGCCGCGGCCGGGATTCGATCCCGCGATCTTCGGATCAGCAGCCGAGTGCCATATCCACTAGACCACCGAGGCTGGGCAGCGTGGTATCAGTGTCACTTTGTAATAGCGAATATCAATCAATAGATCTAGCTTATTGTTATGTTTTCTGGCTTGTAACTTGCGGTTTCATTCTTGTCAATATTCTTGTACGTACTGGCCGTTCTCATATATGTTCTTGGGCCTATGTATTCCGAATGCTTCCGGCAATAAAATTACTTGCGAGTTCGCACTCTTCCTCGTCATTCTTATTTGTTCTGATTTCTACCTTGCGCCTCATCTTTTTGTATATTTATCCACTAACTGGCCCGAACAGAGCGCTTTGTTAAGTTCTTGCTTTATTCGGCTACCTACGTGTTCCGGCATGATAAAGCTCTCAATTGAACGCTGGTATTTTTATTTGTCTCTTGCTTTGTAAGAATGACATACCAACCAGCCCAATCCACCAATCACCCTTATTTTAGAAGCTTTCAAAAAACAGAGGTAATCCATATTACCTGCAGGGGTATTACGTACCCAAACCACAACCTGACGGTGAGGCGTGTCGTGGTTCTTCGCAGAATTTTTACTTGGGCTAGTTGGTTGATGCTCTTCAAACTGCAGCGCGACCAAGACGAAGACAGGAGACACATGAATCACACAGACGAGCGCCGACTCTGGACTGGCAAGTCGATACGGCAATCAAATTTGCACAGGCCGTCGTGACCGACGGCCTGTCGTCGTGACCGATAGTATATTTTCGACGATACCCAAGGTAAGCTAAGAGGTCGATGTTTTTCCCATTGTTTTAAGGTATTCTTTTTCTTAGTCTTCTTCGGCCTGGAAAAAGCCGATGACCTGGGATGGTCGCACCCCAGGTGGTCGCACAGTCTCTAGGATTTCGCCTCCGTTAAAACGTGATCGCCGTGACTTCACCACTATGCCGTCGCGGCGGCCTGAAGAGACAGCGCCCACTTTGTGTTAGACCACCGGTAAGAAAGGTAGCGAAGAAACCCAGAAACATTCGGTGGTCACTGTAACTATCCTTGCCGCTTAGAATTTATAAAAGGCGGTAGCGTTGACTAGAGAGCGAGTACTGTCCGTATATCTTATATACCGTTCAGAGTTAAGGCGAAGAAGTTGCACGAGTCATGTGATATGTAAAATTATAACAGGATGTCTCTACAGACCGCCACAATAGGTTACGTTAAGTTGGGGCGCAAAGAAAGATAAAAGAAATACAAAATAAAGTATAATGAATTGTTAAATAAATATGCTATAAGATATAACATAAAAAGAAAGGCACATCCCGTATACTGCTAAGTATAACGGGATTTGAAGAAAAAAACGGAGGGGCGGAGGGCTGCTGCCAGCTAGCCGCGCCCTGAATGCGGTGCCGTTGAAAGGAAAACAGAGTCAAAGATGGCAGATGACAAAGTGGCCTGATGAGATTAGGAAGTTCCTGCCCGAGATTATATGGGACGCAGAAATGCTTCATGGAAGCAGCTCTGATTTGTTAGAGTCAAAAGTATCTCTTTTTTTCGGAGATAACCGTCGTGACCGATGGTATATTTTCAACGATACCCAAGGTAAGCTAAGAGGTCGATGTTTTTCCCATTGTTTTAAGGTATTCTTTTTCTTAGTCTTTCGTTTTGAACATTAATACGATATTAAAATTTTTTTAAAGTAGGTACACACGCGCAGCGGCCCGATACATTTGAGATATTCGCTATGGCGTTATGCTGCGGAATTCGAGCGCACATGTTTGATCCCTGCCAATGTAACGGGGTTGAAATACAAAAAGAAAGGAGAAAATTGTCCATTTAGGTACAGCTGCATTTCAGGTGATAATAATACCGCGGTACCACTGATTCGAAAGTGCGGGTATGCACAACAGGTCATGGAATGTTTGTCTTCGGAGCATGCAAGCCTAGGGAGAGCCAGAATAGACATTGTAAACTTTTTACAGCACGTTCTGCATAGGCTAAATTAGATAAACATACATCCGCACAAAGACAGACAAATTTGCTGTAACGATCGATAGCAAACAACTTCGCGGCATATATTGTTGTAGCGTTAATTTATAGTGACACACTGAGAAACATATCTAGAGATAGACAGGCGTCGTATGCATATTATCATTCACCTTCCAGAACACTTCCTCTTTTCTTACTGATGTCTATTCTTTCACGCCGCAGGCGCAGACCGCACCACTCTCCCCGACTTCATTGTTTACAACTCCTTGTGTAATACATGAAGATATTGCTGATGGAGGCGGGTTCTATTTTGTTGGTGACTCCCGGATACCATATGGTTTTCAAGGTCCCATACTGTGGGACAGTCATGGTCACTTGAAAGGGCCCATGAAACTTACCATTGAAAGTCCCAATTCTTTTCCGTACATCTCCAGGTTGTATTTCCGGTATGTCGCTGCTGCGCCTTCGGTCGAAGTATTTCTTCATTCTTCTTTCATACGCCTCTTGCTGAGTCGTTGTTTTCTCGCCCTGAGAAAACGTCAATTTTATCTAAAAGGCCCAATTCACGGTCTACTGGAGTATAAACGGTACACTTCCTGAGGCTGCAAAAACAGGACTGCGTGCAACCACGGCTGCGCGAGGGATTGTGATGTCTCACGGTGGCTTCGAGGCAGCACTTCCAACCACCCGGAACGTTCGGTACAGCTTGATATACTGCTTGGTGTCTCTTATAGCTCGCTCAGCCAGTCCATTAACAGCTGGGTGCTATGGTATGGTGAACAGACCTTGATTGTCATCCCATGATCTTCGGCCCATTTTGCAAGCCTTGTGCTCTGTAAAGCCGGTGAACCGTCACAAACTAATATCTACGTGTGTCGAAAGCATTCAGCCTCGAAAAGAGCCACGACGCTCTTGGCATCTTCCTTTCCTACCCTGGCCGTAACCATCCTGGTACATTCATCAATAGCTAACTGAAAAGTCTGCGCCTTCCTCCCTCCTACCCCTTATATCTTAGCTACGCAAAGTCCAAGTGAACAACCTCAAATGGGACACTGGAATGTTCTGTAGGTATCATTTAAGTCAGCTATAGCTGCTTCAATTTGACTTTGTTGGTTTGACATGATGGCGTGAATGGATGTACGTTTTGACATCCGCTTTCATGCCTGGCTAGGTAAATCTTTGTACAAGTTCATTGTGCGTGCTTCAAAAGCCGTCATGTCCACCTGATTCAGGGCAATCATGGTATAGATGCTGAATCTTAGAAACCATTGCTGGTGGGACGTGATATCCTCCGTCAATAAACTTCATTGCTTCAGTACCTTCCCATAGCTCTGTGTGATTGATTTGCAGAGTTTCGTCAACGGTGTAGGACCAGCAACCTCGACAGAGCATCAGCATCAGTAAGTAGAGGACCTGAACGATGCGAAATGACGAAATCGAACTGATGGAGAAAGGTTATCCATCTAGCACTGCGTCCTCTTGATTACGTCATGCCAAGAAGATGAGTCAGTGCTTGGTTATCTGTGAAGAGAGTGAATTTCGCACCTTGTAGGTACATTCGAAAAGGCTGCGCAGCGTTGAGCACCGCCAGTGCTTTCTTTTCCTTTTTCAAGTAGTTAACTTCAGCAGGCTCCAGTGTGTAGCTGTAATGCCCTACGACATAATGCTTTGGATGATTCACATCTATTGGCTTTTGGTACAGGACAGCGCCAGTCGCATAGTATGATGCATCTGTATTGAGCAAAAGCGGCAAGGAGAAGTCCGGATTACGTACGATATAGGGTCCGACGATATGACTTTGAAAAGTTTAGGATAAACCCTTTCATAATCGTCATCCCACTGGTAGGGTATACCTTTCTGAGTCAGTCGTGTAAGACATCTCGTCTTAACGGCATATTCTTTCATGAATGACCGAAAGTGTCCGGCTAGCAACAGGAAAACACGCAATGAATGTACATCATAGGGTTTAACCAATGTTGAAATTCTTTCAACTGATTCCTGCTTCGTGCTCTTCGTAAACCCAGCAAAAACTATTCCGAGAAACGCAACTTTGTCTTGGAAGAATGCAATTTTCTGAAGTTCAATTCGAGACGTGAAGAAGAGAGTGCTCCCTAAACAAGGGACAAGTGTTCCTGATGTTCTTTCGTATTTTAATACACGATTATACCATTCATGTAAACGCTGCAGAACATTTCCAAATACGTTTTCAGAATTTCGTTCACGATCTTTTGGAACCACGGTGGATGCCACCCGAAAGGTAGACGGTTGTACTCATGCAGGTCGAATGGCGTAATGAACGTGGTGTACCTCTTTGTTTTGTTTTTTTCCATCAATGACATTCGCCCGACGCTCTTGCAAAGATCTAAACTTGAGAACCAACGGCAACTCCCGATCTCGTTAATTTATGTCATAAATTTTTTAGCATTATGTTCAGCTGAATTTGGTGACTAAGCTCAGTTTGGTGATTAAGAACCCTATAATCCATACAGAGACGAAAACTTCCATATTCTTCCGGAGCAACACTTATCGGCAATACAAGCGGTGATACTGAGGGATGAATAATGCCAGCGTCTAGCATTGCTTGCAGCTGCGCTTTCAACCATATCTTCTTTTTTCGTTGTACGCTATATTGACTTCGTCGAACAACAGTTTGGCCTGCGAGGCCGGAAGGAACCTTATGAAGTGTTATTGCTGGAGGGTAGTTTCCTACGCATGGAGTGTAGTCTCAAGAGTATCTCAAGAGGCGACTCTATCGTGTCCGGTCTTGTGAATTGGTCATTAATTAGAATTTTATCGTCACAGTAAATATTTATCTTTAGCTTCTTCATATCCGGTTGGGATAAAAGAAACCATAAGCGATGTCTGGTAGCACCAACACGTCGGTTGTAATTATGTGACCTTGAAATTCAAGTACTACAGATGGCCACTCATTTCCTGAACATGCAGTCCCATCGTATTCCTGAACACACAGGGCTTTGCCAGTACGCAGGTAATTAACGTGTGTGAGTCCCTTAATTATTAACGACACAGACGATCCACTGTATACAAGAGTGCTTGCATTTCAACGTCATCAACCTTAACAGGAACGTGAAGCAAGAAAGTGGACACGGCGCGCACTGTGTCATGCAAGCCTGCCATCGTAGACATCTCATTTACGTCAGCTTATCGTTGAGGGGCAATGGTTCAGGCACCGCCAGTGGATCATGTTCACCTTTACCATCATCCCAATCAGTAGGACAGAATGAGCTTCTCTTGAGTCTGGGGCATGAGCTAGGCAAATGAGCTAACTGATCAGTGCCGTTCATTTCATTTGATACATCGAGCTCATATGAAATATAAATCCGTTCTGTTTTACAGGCCGGTAGGTGTTGTAATTCCGCTGTTGGTATACGAAATGAAGGCACTCGAGAAATTCTTCAAATGTAGTCGGGGTTCTTATCAGAATTAGGCGTAGTGCATCGACACATAGCCTTTGCGTTATTAAAGCTACAGCTGCCGGTGGTGCCACTTTAGGCTCCGCTTCACATAACAGGCGACATTTCTCAACAACATCTTAGCAAGGAACCACAACGATATGTGAACCGTAGAGCCGCCCCAAATTTACACAGCGTCATGATGGAAAGTCGCAAAAAAAAGTTTCATTCCTGTCAAATCCTGGTGCTTCACTCAAAAGCTGCATGTTGTATCTGTTTTTAGCCGTGCCACTGAGGTAGCGGCGCATGTTCTGGATCTTCATTTACATTTTTCTCGCATGCATATTCGTAGACCCAAAGCCATTGGGGCTTGCGGGCTCTTTTTCGAAAATATCGGATTTCACTATGCTCCTTTGCAGACTGTCTGTTCTGAGCAAGTTTGTCGTAAGTTCACTCTGTTGCGTGATCTGCCCTCGTTGTTTTTCGTTTAGATTCATGATATTTCCTGGCAGGTAGTGCGTTTCGTCGAAGGCTCTAAGACCTAGTCCGCAAGGTCCTCTGCCTGAAGGATTACGGATCCCTTCCCCAGAAATTCTTCGCGACCGACCTGCGCTCTTTCTAGCCCCAGTTCGATGAGGTTTTTGTGGCTTCTCGGACATGGTCCTTCGTTGGCTCACCTTCAACTTGGTAAGCAGTGAAGGTAATACCAGTTGATAACGCTTGCTCAACGAAGAATGTCACCCACATGTTCACCTGAACGGCTGAGCTCCTTTAAAGAGAGAAAGAGAAATCCGGCAGATCCGCGTATTGTAGGAATCCACGTCATGCGAAGCACTCGCGGAGTAAAATGTCTATGACTACTTGTTTGACAGTGAGTGGGTTCAACGTCGTATTGTAACGTGCATGAGTCGGTGTATGCTTACCGTAGGCTAATCAGAAGCGTCGATAGCTCTGTGGCTACTGAACGATAGCTCATGTAACTTTGTCAGTGACGTGAGTGCGCAGCACAGACACCTGTTTTGTCAAAGAAAAATGCCCGCTACGCTACGCCGATGTTGTTCGTTGAACTGGTCCTACGGGATCGAACGAAGTTGGACAAAAGCATGGCAACTGAGAGTAGGACATATGCGTAGTTTCTTACATTGCTAAAATACAGCGGATATACAAAATGCAGAGCGCCATTTGCCCACATCCCCGCAAGTGTCATCTGCCGTGTTCTTCAAGGTGCCGGAAATCGAAACTTGTGGCATGTATCTCAGCCTGTATCGTCTGCTACGTACCGCCGCATTTTTGCGGTCGTTCTGCGATATTTTCCCGCTGCCTGCCCCTTTGCGCGCATCGTGTATCCGTGACACGCCGAGAACAACGTAACATTGTTTTTAACCAAATACTGACACTGCCGCGCAGGTAATATCATAGAGCATATAGCATTGCGTGTGTTCGGAACTGGTCGACGCGCGTAAAATCGCCGTTTAGCCTCGCTTCTCTTTTCCTGTAAATATGAGTTGCTTTCCCAGCGGCAAAAGTACTGTCATTAAGACACAGGCAGTTCTAAAATTTTTAGCGGACTGGCACATCACGCACGCACGATCAAGAGAGCATAATGCATACGCTTTTGCTTTTGTCCTTTTCACGGACAAAAGCGAGTGTTCGCGGGAATAAATGTGCAGAAGTCTACGGCGTGATTTGAGCGTAATTTGTTTTAAAGCAGTGGTGCACATACTGTGCGTGTCCGGAAAGTTGTGCGACATGCTATTTTAAGAACATCACGTTATTAGCACAATAAGCATGCGACATTCTAGTTTTCTTGACGCTTGCACCATGAATCAACGTTCATGAAAGCTAGATTCTGTATATGCCATCCAAAACACCACGGTACGTACTGCACACGTGCGTGGTGCGCAATGATTGAATAACTCCAAAACTGTGCGTTGCTATATTTTTATTTGTTGTTTTTAATGTGGATATATGTGATCGGTAGCTCTAAATATTTACGGCCAAGCATCTTCGCCGTCCGTCAGAGCACTCATTGCCAGTTGAAGCAGGTATTTGGTGCCAATTCGAAGCATCAGATAGAATCCATCAACTTGGTCATGGGTGCCCCCCACCGCTGACTGTGAGCTACTTGGCGGGTATAAGATTAAAGCAAAGGAATTTAAATGTGCTTGGAAATGTGATATACCTGGCACCTACGCGTAAGCCAACGCAGCGGTCGTGTTGTTCCTCTTCAGCCCCGTATTTTACTCTCTATATATATACTGCCCTTCCTCCAAAAAGACACCTGTGTCCCGGGATAGGTAGAGCTTAAAGCGACCATGTCGGGAGTCATTTCTGTTATTTTCTCAAGAACCAAGTGCATACTTTCACCGCTAATCCTTCCACTCTTTACTAATGAAAATACGGCACCTGGGGACACTGGCAATAAGCTTTCGTTTTTCGTCCCTTGAGACACGTATTTGCTACATACCCGAATCCTCTTAGCCGACCGTCTGTTCGCGTCAAAGGACTTAGCATGGCTAAAGTGTACTAGCGTATCAACAGTGAAATAACACCGGCCACACATGCAAATTCTAAAACTGGATAGTCTAGATTTTCGGAGAAGTTCTTGGCGCACCGCTCATGTGTCCAGGACTCCAGACATTACTTCTTTCGAGAAAACATCAAACACGCGTCTGAGAAGGATGGAGATGCCTGCGGCCGGAGAAACGAGAGGTGGGAAGCAGCGCAGCGACGCTCAGAAACAACATGGTTTTGATATCTGGTGCGCGTTTCTAATCGCACTGGTAAATATAACGTGAGGCACTGTACTTTTACAAGAACTTATCTTAGACATTCTACACTCGGACCTTCTTGATAACCAAGAATTTTCTCGAACGTGTACCTCTGATCAGAAGTACGCGTCGCAAAAAGAGAAACTTCAGCGTACTGTTTTCTTGCGAAGCATAGCACTCCTGTAGCAGTTGCCTTCCGGGTGGGTACTTAAGAGCGCAAGACTTCGCTATGGCGCTCGCGCTGACTTTTAGTAGCACAGTGAGTTCCTGTGACCTTTCGTAGCGGGATTTCGCAGGAAACTGCTGCGTTTTCTTGGCCCGAAAGTACCATCAGTGACAACCTTCCAGCCTCTTCCAATGCCAGCGATAGCAGACGATTCCACGACTGCGTCTCGAAGAACATGGCGGGCGCGCCCAGTTTTGACAGACCACAATGCATTATGAATATCCCATATTGATTAACACACATTGGAAGCGCAACTGTCGTTAGAGAAGCACCAGCATCACAAATGTTAGCGGTTTAATTACTGTATGTACCACATTTGACGAGTGCCCGTAGCCCAGTGGTAGCGTGTTTGCTCTGTGCCTAGAACGCCCAGGTTCGGCACCCACTGCCGCTTCGTAGGCATATCGCGTGTCTATGTGCTTGTTTTGTCTTCAGTCGAAAGCTACGATAAACTGAATGCTTTTTTGTTTTGACACGAAAGTGTTTTATGCCGGGGTCCACCAAGAAATCAGTGACGTACTTCCTGTAACGGAAGTGGATCTTTGAAAAAATGAACTTACGTTCACACTTAAAAAGCTCCACCCAGGGGGACACGAACCCACCTTCAACCGGGATTTCACGAAAGGAGCGAGGTGCTCCACCAATACACCACCGCAGCATCGTTCGTGCAACGAACAGAGAAGCTTTACATATTTACTATATCCCTTTAGAAGTAACATTCAATTGTCGTCCAGTTAAAGCAAAGGCGTTTAGTACCGTGAACTACGGTGTTTAACAGGAAAATTACTCTTAAATTAACATCGCCTCCCTTATACTGCACTCTTGGTTCGCTTAGGTTCACTGCGGTGGTACCGCCATCTAGGAACGATAGATAGAGCGAAGCAGATTATCGTGCTGATTCGCGCCGGCATTCAGCGCTTCGGTAGTGTTCGCGCCTCGACCTCCTCGACCGTCTAGGAAGTTGGGGCCGTGGCGGCGTCGTGCGCGTTGTGACAGCGCGTTCCAGGGGCAAAGTACGAACGCGGCCGCTACAAAATTGGTCTTACGCGGCCAGGTGCGTTGAGTTGCGACGCGCACTGCTCCAGGATCGCAAAGACGGCCGTAGACAAGCAAATAATTGGCCTTTCGTTGCATGGGCTGTGTTATCACAAAACGATCCGCTGACAACCCGTTCGGTTTCTCTTTCAAGACGTCACAATTTGAGAGGCGATTAGAATCTGTGCTCCGGTTCGAGAATTGAGCACCACATCATTTTGTTTTCGCAGTAGAGCGTTACTGTGCAGCTGTGCCTATACTGCACATATATCGGAGTTCTCTTTAGTTGTTCAATGAAAGCTAGTGAATGGAGTATCGCAGGGTACACCAGGTACAACCATTGAGACTACTTCAATCTTTCTCAATATATCGAGACGCGCACATTGCACACACAGGAACAGCACATATGCTATGGTCAAGACCCCCTTACCGGGTCCCGATTCCTTGGCTTCTTCTGCATGGTTCTAATGTTATTCCTTGGGTATACTACGGTCCTTCCAGATCGACAATTCCTCGCACCCAGCTGAATAAATTTCAGAAAAAAAAGATAAATGAGCATTCACCCGTGGAAAACAAGTTACCGACGATTACAATGCTTCCTCATGCGAAACGGGAGCGCCGCTGTGCACGTGTTTTTAGGTGGCGATATACCATGCACAAGAACTTGACAGATGCATGTGTGTTGTCGTTCGCATTTACTTCGACGAGCAGCATCGACGAAGCACTCACACCGGATGCGTCGCTCTTTGTTCAGAAATGACACATGAACTGCAGCTTCGTGGGCAAGAACTGCTCGGTTTTCCTGACCCGTGGAAAGTTGTTCTAAGAAAACTGTCGCATACCTCCTCGGCAATAGAAGAATTAAAAAAAAATCCATAGGAATGAAACCAGTGCTCGACCTTGTGTATATTTCAGTTTACGAGGCACTGAATGGTACGGCAAAACAAGAAGAACGTCGTGTAGGTCGAGGCGCGCGAGCCACGCCGCATCTTCCGCTGTGCATGTTCCTTCGGTCACCGATGGGTCCCGCGCAACGAAGGAACGGGCGCATGTTAGCTGCGCTCTAAAGAAAAGGTAACCAGAAGGTAACTGAAGTGACTATCTCGGCATATTGGTAAGGAATAATTGAAGCAGTTAGCGCGGAAGACTAACACAAAGAAGAGAGATGTGACGCCCACCAAGGCGCTCTGTTCACTGTTCTTTTGTGGCAAGAGACGAATGAGCATGGGACTGACGTGAGCTGAAGCAACGCTCGTACGTCCCACGTAGTTATTCTTTAAAAGCCTATCACTGAAGGGGCCTGCCCTATCGACGACCGTCGCCTGTCACATCCTTCTGTCACGTGATCACGCTCAATAAACGTTGCAAAAGAAGGCCTAAACCAAGGACAAAACAAATAAAAGCCAGGTCAAAATACGCCAAAAAGGTCTAGAGTAAGTTAACAGCACGAACCCGTCATTAAACGCATCATTACCGAAAATTTGCGAGAAACGCTTTTGAAACGCCCTGATGATACTCGCGACGCGAAACAGAGGGCGTCACCGCCTCGCCGAGCGTAGCCGAGCGCGCGATTTCTCCTCTCAACGCCGCTTCTCATTCGCGATTCCATCTAAATGCTCGCCACCTAGCGGACGCTCCTGGAACCAGCCGAACCACGGTCGATCTCGAAACGCGGCATGGTATCGCATTACCGCGGGCAGTAATACAGCTCTATAGTTTCTTAATCGACCCCATGCCGCCTCGAAGCCACCCGAAAAAGAAAGAATCCTCATCAAAAGACTCTTATTGCGTGCCTCAGTGCGTGTCATCGCGATTCAAGGACAGCAACACGTCGTTTCATCGGTTCCCCAAAGAAGCAGACGGCGCTTCGCGCAGGGCAACATGGATTAGGAACTTGCGCGTCGGCAAGAAGGTGACGGGAACTATGCTAGTTTGTTCCAAGCACTTCACTCGCGACGATTTCTTCCTCCCCGTTGAGTACACAGATTATGTTTGTGTGTGCCCGCGTTTATTATCATGCGCGCTTTACGAAGAGCCGGAGCGTAGTTTAGGCAAGCGCTTGAACAAAATAGCGACATCGTTTATACGTGTACATCTGGTAACGTTTTCTGAGCGTGCCTATGCTCAGCTTGAACCGCGGTAACATTATTGCTGACGTATACTTTTGCCCGCATGCACTGTAGTAAGTAGATATGAAGCGAGCGCTTGCCTTCGTTCTCCGCCTTCGTCCCATGCGCGCGCTGCGCCTCGTAATTTGTTTGGTGGTTATGGAGGTAACGTGTGATCGTTTAACGTAGCGCGTTTGCATTTCGAGTTCATCTGGTGGCAGTTCAGGGTCTATTGCGCTCGTTCCAACTTTTCAGCCCTCGACCTGTTCACCGCGCCTCTATAAGTTTGTCTTTCGGCACCGCGCATAGAACTGCACTCTTTTAACACGTTTATAAGTGACGCATTTTTACTCAATGGAGCAACGCCGCGCACAAGTGCTTGCATCTTTTGGAGAGGCCTGCTACGCATGAACACGTACCTGCCTTCTTCAACTTCAGGCTCGCTGGAAGGGCTCTTTATCCTTAAGAAAATCTGATGCGGGTCTCCGAACAAGTGCGACGTTTGAACGCACAGCGCAATTATTTCTGCTGTTTCGCCGCTCAAATCCTTTAGACCGATTAATATCAGATGTTCGGCAGCAAGAACAATTTCGCATTCGACGAAGCATCGTGATTCGAACCCGCAATCAAGAAACTTGAGCCCAGCGCTAAGCGGAAGCGCGGCCGTGACCCTGGATATGGAAGCCATCTTTGTTTATCTCAGCAATGTTACCAGAAAAACCACCTTTTGTAGAGTTGCGAATACACGTGGTCGCGCGAACGTGTGCTGAACATGCTTACGTGCATGCGTGAGTGTTTGTAACGCTGAGCGAAGTTAACACCGTTCTAATCCGGATCGGGTTAATTATGTTCCTTCATGCCCAGTTTGTTGCTAATAAAACTATAGCTTTTATTGCCCTGCGGCCACAGGGCTAGCTACACAGGAATAACCAAACATTTTATCGCACCGCGCACCGTCCACTTGTTGTGCAGCCTCATTTGTTCTATAAAAATGTGTCACCATGCTTCTGTGGAGTGGGTCATTTTTAGACACGTGTGTGTGTGTGTGTGTGTGTGTGTGTGTGTGTGTGTGTGTGTGTGTGTGTGTGTGTGTCGGTGTGTGTGTGTGTGTGTGTGTGTGTGTGTGTGTGTGTGTGTGTGTGTGTGTGTGTGTGTGTGTGTGTGTGTGTGTGTGTGTGTCCTGCTTTTCGATTCTGTAGAATCGCGAAAGTTTAACCCCTTCCTCAATGACCACCCATCTTGAACTGGTAGCTGCGTTCATACTTGAGAACACAGTCTACCAAAAAGCAAATATTACGCATATCTGAGGCGCAACATCAATACGTAAATATTAGATGGTGTGTTCCTTTAGTAGAAAATACATAGATGCGTAATTCTAAAGACCTTAGTGCTTGTTAGGATGCACTAAAAATGCGATGCGTATGAACGAAAAAGCGAACGTTTCCTACGCTTCAGTAAAACGACGCGGTGCTGCCACCTACCAGTAGCTCTGCGTACTATGCAATCTTGCGTTTCCCGATATCATGGCCAGACGGCGTCCATATCTCACGCAGCGCTGCCTCCATTTCATCAATGCCAACCGCATGCGGCCGATTCAACATAGACGGGGCGCTGTCTGAGGCAAGGCAAAACATAAATGGCCGTTTGATGATATAGAACACACTCTACAAGACATGCCCAGACAACACAGGGAAAAGACCGACGAGCAGATTGCAGCGGAGAAGCGCCGGCGTGCCGATGCCCGTCGTCTCAAGCGTGCCCAGGAAACGCCCGAAGCTCGTGCCGAACCGCAGATGAACCGGGACTCATGTAGTACGGCCGGTAGAAGACTATCGTCTTTCGACATTTGCAGCGAAGCACGGAGATACGCGGCCAATTTTTTTTTTTTGGTTGGCGTCCCCTTCAAATTATGCATGTGAAGCTATTTATTTTCTTGTTTATTTCCTGCACCACAACAGCATCTCGCCCTTGCATGAATGTCGTTGTGCCTACAAATTGAACAGGCAAATAATGCTTATTTCTAATGCCACGAAGGAAAGAAGAAAACAGTCCCGCGTTATTTAATGCGGCGGTAAACGCACAAAATAGCAATATTAAAATACCTCACACCGACATACGTTCATCGAAGCCATAATTAACAACAAATGTACAGTACACCACAAATACTTTAAAGTGATGAATCTAATTAAAAATAATGCATCCGGAACTGCCAATTAGTTTTATTAAAATGCTACAAAAGCCATTAGGTTTGAGCAAAATCGTTTAGGATCGGGAATGCTGACGACATCGGGGATCCTTGTTCCAGTATTTGCGCGCAATGGCATAGGTCAGGCACAAAGCCTTTATATACTACCCTAAATCAAAAGGCCTATATTACTAGCTTTTGGCGTCAGATGCATTGCTGTTACATGCATTGGTGCATGTTAGTAACTACCTATTTCCACATGAAATAACGAAAGGGAAGGGGTCAAGGGCTCGTTCTTTATTTGTTAGAAACAACTTAATGAGCAATTTCCACATGAGAGGTGCAGTATCCTGGCTACGCATCTCAAGACTGAAGTGGAAAGTGCCTTATGTGTCGCACTTGTAATAGACTAGCGCCAAGGTTGCAGTGGAGTTGTCCGTAATATGGACGGCGCTTCTTAAAAACTTTTGCCTATAGGAACGTTTCTTTAGATATTTCTTTCTCTACAGCTATTATTCTGCCGCTGACGTTCAAATCCGTGAAATATACATAGGTCGATGCGAAATTTAGAATGTTCACTTTATTGTGCCTCAGGATTAATTCTCAGTTTTAGAAATGAAATCTAACGTTAATGTAACGACACGTTGCGATTTACGAAATGTAACTGGAACGCGTTCCTTTTTTTTTATTAAAGGAACTTGTATCAGAAACTCGTTACAAAATTGCGAAGGAACGAGGAACGAGTTTCCGTTCCTGTTTTGGAGGAACGTGTACAACGCTGCATACCATGCAGGAGCCACTGACTGTGACAATGTGCTATATGTAGTTCCTCTCTCTCTCTCTCTTTCCTCTCAACTTTCAATCTCCCCCATACTTTTCCCCTTGTGCAGGGTAGCATACCGGTTGTCCTACACTGGTTAACCTCCCTGCCTTTCCCTCCCTACTATTCCCTTCCTTCCTTCAAAGTTCGAAGTAGCATGCTTGATGGTATCACTGCTTTGCAATACTTAAGCACAGACCACTCACGACAACAAGTTCACTTTTGAAGGGTTTTACTGTTCCACAGACTGGACTATTACTTTCCAAGCAATGAATGACCTGACTGAAGTAGTGGTCTTAGCTAGTCTCTTGTGTCAATGGCTTCAAAGTTGTTTCGCTGACAAGTGATGAAAGAACACTTACCGCGTGAACGTCCATGTCATCATCGGTGTTCTCCTCTGGGTTAGCCAAAGACGCTCGAGGCAGCATTTCGGCGACCACGAATCATTTTTCTGGAACAAACTGGAGCTTGCAGTGGTATTTAAGCAGGCGAAGAAAAAAATCGCTGAAAGAGGGGGCGCATTTGTCCAATCGGCTTCTCCGAGGAGTAGGAGGAAGGAAACAGAACGGCAGAGAGGTTAACCAGAAAGCGTCTCGTTGGCAACCCTGCCGTTCTGTTTCCTTCCTCCTCCTCCTCCTCGGAGAAGCCGATTGGACGAATGCTCCTCGTTCTCCGAGGAGGAGGAGCAGGAGTAAGGGAACAGAACGGCATGGAGGTTAACCAGAAAGCGTCTGGTTGGCTACCCTGCATTAGAGGATTGGGAAAGGGGAATAGATGAAAGAGAGAAGAGCAAGAGGAAAAGTTGGCCGAGGATGGCAGATAATGCGTTGACGCGTAAGGTATTGTATTGGTACACCGTCAAAGGCATTCCGACAAGCCCGTCGTCCTCAAGAAACAAAAGAGCGCTTTCTCCGAGATTGCTATTAAGGGTCGGTGGTTGGTTTCGAGGATAATGTTACGTCCGTACGCAAAATGGTGAAACTTTCCGCACCCGAAGACAACAGCCAAAGCCTCTTTTTCTATCTTGGAGTATCTTGTTAGGATGCATGAGGCATAAGCGATTGGCTTCAGAGAACCCTCATAATGTTGCCAGAGAGCGGAGCCTATTCCATTTTGCGAAGCATCTGATGTTATTTTCGTAATCCCTTTATGACAAAAGATCGCCAGCACAGGATCTTTGTTCAAACTGTCACCAATCATTCTCCATTCTTTAGCGTGGTTTTCCGTCCACTCAAGGACTCTTTTGTTTTTATCAAGTTGCGAAGACGTTTTGTTCGGTCTGTAATTGATGGTAGGAACTTCGCCGAATAGTGTACGACAGCGAGCATGCGCTGCGCTGCTTGTTTGTCCGCTGGTGGTGACACGCTTAGCAGAGAGCTGACCAGGGTAGGATTTGGGCGTATGCCGTGTGCCGCAATACCGACACCAAGAAAAAAAAAAATCTTGCTCACGCCGATGATGCATTTGTATTCGCTAAACGTTAGGCCAGCCTTCTGCTCTGCTTCCATTACCGCTCGTAACCTATCATCGCGCTCTTGTCTTGTGGTACCCCACACTCTCAATCCCGGCAGCGTCTCGAATATTTCGCTGATAGACTTTAAAATACTTCTGGGGCTGAGGCTATGCCGAAGGGCAGCCTCAAGAAACGGTAACGACCGAATGGAGCGGCTAACGTACAGATTCTTGACATTTCACCATGCAGCGGTATCTGGCGAAACTCCGAGTTGACGTCCAGGCGCGTAAAAGAACGAGCTCCAGCTAATTCCGATTGAATAACCTCTAGAAGCGGCATCGTGTAATGCTCGCGCTTCAGACAGTCTTTAATTTGCCTCGGGATCATGCATAGCCTTAGTTTACGGTCTTTTTTTCTGACAATAATCACAGGACTTACCCAGCCCGTCGGCTGGTCTGGCTTGGCTATAATGCAGGCTTCAACCATGCGGGCAAGTTCTGGTGCACGGATGTTGGTGTGGGTTCGGATCCCACGTCCTCACACTATGTATCGGTAACAGCAGGGAACAGTTTTCCTCAAGCGGAAAACTCCCCCCGCCCCCAGCCTTTATTCGCACAAGTTTTATACCCAGTACAGGAAAGGGCACACAAGTTGTGAGCATGCGCCGCATATGCTACTTGCAGGCACGCATGACTTCGGCTTATCTACCTGACGCAGATTTATTATATTATATTATATTATATTATATTATATTATATTATATTATATTATATTATATTATACGTGCTATTTAAGATTCGTCACGTTTTAATCTAGCTCTGCTCGGCCCTCAGGTGTACGCCAACGAACTGTTCGCATCCCATGCACATCGGTGGACCCTCGCGAGTATTTACGCCCGATAAAACTGCCGTAACGTACTCTAACATGAGCGTCAACGTTACGTCCTATTATGAGCTGTCCTTTAATAGAGCCACAGCGTAATCGACGAGCTTAGTAAGCCCGCGTTATGCACAACGCCACTAAATTTGCCCAAGGATGTCGATGTGCTTCGGTAACGGTTGGCTTAAGGCCAAACAATGATGAATAGACTGCTGCTAGCTGACTGCGTCGCGTCTCTGCGTCGAACCTCTTCGCCGTGCCTCTGCGTCGCGACTGGGAACGCACTCGCGACACAGAGGATAGAATGACAGCTTGGGATAGATGAAGAACTCGTTAACTCGAGACTATCTGCCTAAATTGCTTCATTAAACAGCGGGACAAAATACACGGTTTTCAGTATAACTAAGATCGCGAAATGAAAATAATTTAATAAATAGGAGATATCATTAAATAGCGTTTCGTTATATCCAGGTTTGTATGTATACATTGCAAAATCCTCCTAACCCCATCTGCATACTTAAACTTGAAACTTCTGTGTGAACTCTGTCACTATATATGTCAACTCAAGTTTATGTGGCGGTTACGGTCGCTGTACAGTTCAATATGGAATTCATCTTTTGCATTTCTTACATAACTTAAATAACCGGTGACAACTTAACTTTCACTGCACACACATCTTGCTTCCCCGTAACGCCGACTTCTGTTTGAACATCATGTGACGACGATGTTTAATTATGTGCCAGTGTCAGAGGAACAAGAAGCCCCCCCCCCCCCCCTTTCATCTCATTCCACCCCCCTCTCCCTATTGCCGCCCCAACGCACCTTCTGAGTACACAATTGATTCTGGCCCTTTGACAGATGAAGCCGGAGTCACCGGACAAAGCCACGACTTCCTGCCCGCCAGCGGGTGAGAACGTTCGGCGCCAAATGAGCAGCGGATGACGGTGTTGTAAGACAGCTCAGCGATGTCAGGTGGCAAAAGTGCGTCGCGGCATGCCTATGCAGGTATTCTGTGCCTATACCACGTGCGGTGAGTGTAGGACGTCTTTCTGCGGCGTGCCGAGTGCAAACGTCGCGCCATTTGAAACGGTAAACCGGCTGGCGGTGGCGCATCCGTTCCCTGTTAGTCCGACAGCAGCACCGGCCCTCGTCGAAAGTCAGCCCACAGCGCAGAAGCCAAAGCGACGCCGGGTCGTCGCGTCACCGGGCATTTCATCGAGGTGTCTTCGTCTTACCGGCGCGTCACGTCCTCGGTCTTCAAGTTCTGTCGCTATGATCAGACGGGCCGACCACAGGTTCAGTTGGCTGCGTAGCCTGTGCCGCTGATTCGCCCCTTCCTGTTTTCCCACAGTGGTCGCGGGTGACGCATTGGCGACCACATCGCGGTGCGTCTGCACCGTATTGTGCGGAGAGACGGTCGCTTGTTGCATCCGGTATACGCGACGTCCGTCCCCTTTGTTGCATTGTTCTTCGATCTAGCACCCTTATTTGTCTCTGCTACCTCGGGTTGTATGCCTGAATCAGTTCGTTTTCAAACGACTCCATTCTCTCGTAGAGATGGTAAAATCGATGAACGATTAATCGATTAATCGATTAAATGTACACCGTTAATCGATTAATCGTCATCGATTTACCACTTTCAATTAATCGAATTAATCGATTAAATCTCTTCGATTAATCGATTACGGCACCCCCCCCCCCCCCCCCCCCCCAGCACCGCCCCTTGGCCGGAGCGCATGATTGCGAGGCGCGCGACACCGAGACGCAGATGTCGAGCGCATATTTGTAGGCAAGTAGACGGTGCCCGGAGCCGCAGACGGCCATACCCCATAGAGATAGAAGCGAACTCGACCCGATCTCCGTCGCTACACCGTTTTATTTAACTCCCAGATTTTACTTGCTTCTTATGTAAGTGCCACACTGTAATATGCGCTGCTTATTTCTTGACTGGTTCAGTTCTTATTGCCGTTGTATTTTACTCGTTAGCGAATTAAAGATAATTTGTCACCAATGAAAAAAAAAGAGAGATATTCTATTGGAAGGTAGAAAGGGTGGCCTGATCCAGTACGCCCCGGCCTTCTACTGTACTTTGGGCACAACGCAACAGGGGAAAAGAGCTATGAAGTATGATGATGGGGATAAGAATGAGTGATCTGTATATACATAATAAGATATGACCGCTTGTGCAAAGGGGACATGGAGTAGTCTTATTTCATTACGCTTGGTGCCACCTAGCCCAACTGTCCGCCTTAACGCCTATATGCCCTTTGATAACTGTAATGCTAGCTTCCCTGCAATGCACTTAGCCTAAGTTATGACAGCTATTCACTTCTGGAAAACAGCGTGCTACGACGCCGAATATGTCGACTCAGCTCTCTTGACATAGACACTCATAATAGTCAAACCCCAGTAGGTGTAACTGGGACTTCGCCCCCACTTGAAACGTGACAGGGGCCGCCATTAGTCTGACGAATATGCTGTGCAGGGGAAAGCACTCGAGGATTATGAAAAAGGTCTAATAGTCACATAATGGAAAGAAGCCACTTTAACTTCATTTAAGTTTAATAGTCGCTTTTCATAATCCGCAACTTTGCACAATGGTATACCGAACGTCTAGAATCCAGTCCATTTCTATTGAAACAATGACCTTGTAGCATTTGGTAATTCTGTATGGTCGCCTATTTCGAGCGAAATGCAGCTTTCATCTATTGCTTGCACTCCCATGTCAGCCAGCCTAGAGACCGCCGTCTGCTGCTGTGGCACGAATGGAGCA
This sequence comes from Hyalomma asiaticum, assembly GCA_013339685.2. NCBI lineage: Eukaryota > Metazoa > Arthropoda > Arachnida > Ixodida > Ixodidae > Hyalomma > Hyalomma asiaticum. The sequence goes on along the minus strand of CM023481.1, from coordinate 140,464,448 downwards.
CAGTCGCAAAATACTGTGTGTTCTAATCTCTGATACATTAGACAGCGTTCACAGTTCGAGCTGTACGCGCGATTAAGTAGCGCCGAGTTAAGTCGGCGATCAGGTGAAGCCTTTGCAGTATACTGGCACAACTGCCGTTTACTCTAGCCGGGAGGAAAAACGCGTGCCACTCTATTGCCCGCAGATGCCTGCACTGATGGGCTGTTTGAGACCAGTATGTTGCTGTGCAATCTCGCATGAGTGACCTCAAGGAAGAGATCACGTCAGTTCATAGTTATAGTATTACCGAGGGCTTCCACAATACATAACGGACAAACCGAGAAATGTTGCCGTCCCTACAAGAGCGAGGGCCTTTAACTTTCCCTTCGTCCCCGTCTCTTTTTTCTTTACCGGAATTTTCTCACACTCGGCCACACTGCGCGTTTCCGGTGCGACTTTCCAACCAGTGTGGTCGACGAAAGCGCCTCCGATTTCGGTTCGCTCTAGTAGGCAGACTTCGAGGAAATACGGCCTGCTGCCTAATTGTCCGTGGATCATGGCAACGCACGGAATTTCCGATCCTTGACATCATCCAAAGACGACGGGCTCCCTGTATTCAGTGGGCGAAAGTGCGAATTTTCACGCAGCCGCTAATGCGCACATGCGATCTCTAGCGCGTCGGATAAATACTTGTGTCTATATCAAACACAAGTAACGCTTCTCATACAACAAGGCATCATTTTTCAAGCAACTATAAAAAATGTCGATTAATCGATTAATCGATTAAAACATCACAGCGAAAGCGATTAATCGATGAAAGGCTAAATCGACAAACGATTAACGATTAATCGATTAAAAAATTTAATCGACCATCCCTATTCTCTCGTCGGTGCACTGCCGCTTGATTGTGGCTTCTACATGACAGAACAATCCAGTATATATAGAAGGCGCGTTTCTGTTTTGTGCATTTTATTGGGCGCTTCGTATAACCGAGGTGGTGGGCTAAAAAGAGAGATTGATGCTGTGCAACTACGTCGTTTGACTATACATACTTCTACGATTCACAGTTTATTTTTTTAATAGTGGAGCATGCTTTTACAAATAAATTCGATGCCTCAGCAGAGCCACTAAGGAGGTTTTTGGTGCTGTCTGTAAGGGCGCTTCTGGAGATAAACGGGCAAGTCGTGGAAAAAGAAAAGAAAACAGAGAGAACTGTCATTGTTGCGTGTGCTTTAGGGGTGAATTATACTTTTGTTACTATGTGGAACTAACTCTAATATGTCAGTCCGATATTTATGCAAATGTATCATCGTATATAGTACAGTTTATCGTGAATCAAGGAGTTAATATTCGTAGTGGTCTTTCTTCTCGATCCTCGCGGGGGTTCCGATGACCGCGGCGACACGTTGAAGGACGGAGTCTGGGCGGAAATGTCCGCATAGCGAAACGAGCAGGTTTATTTACGCTGTATACTATTTACAAAACTTGGCCTGGGCGGTCAATACTGTCAGCAGACATCATAACAACACAACTGGGCTTAAACCACATCAAGCGGTTCGTTCCGAGCCCTTAACGTTTGCATTCAAACGGGGTAAGCACCAAGCTTTAAAACTTCATCATATCTCGATCAGAGGCAGCACCAAGCTCGACCTCGAACCACCTTGACGCGTCTGCGAGAGAGAGAGAGAGAGAGTGGTTCGAAGGAAAGGAAATAGATGCATTTTTCTAGGTTAGCGCTAAGCTCTCTCTCCCTCCTCTCTCTTTTCCCATTAAATACATCCGATCGCTTCTGTGACCGTCTTCTGGGACCCACCCATATGCAGCACTTTACCAATAAAACCCGTGTTCCCTCTCTCCATCAGAGCCTATGGTTACGCCTTCGCGTTTTTGCACTTCGAACTGCTCGCTGCACCGAGCTTCAGCGAAAGATAGCATCGGGCCTGATCCTGAAATGAGTTAACTGAACTCCGCAACAGGCCCAAATTGCCACTCTATTTACATGGCGGCATGCATCCAAGCCGCCGCTTGAACAGGACTGCCTGACAGGTCTATTGTTATCAAAGGCACTTCCGTGCATTTCCACGGCGCGGTCATCTCCTCCGAATGGGCGACTCCCTGTCGACAGTCGAGCGCGCAGAAAGGTCAAATGATTAGTTCGACAGCGAGCTCCCGCTGTTCTTGCAAGCTACTCTCCCCCGTTTGTTCCTTTCGCGGATGCCGCGTTCCCTCGGAACATGTTCAGTGCCACAATGGAGAAATCTGTCACCCGTCATGTCCCCTCCATTGTGCAGCTTTGTACGTCACAGCAATAGGTGAAGCAAAATCTTGGTTGTCGCAAGGAATTGTGGGTTACTCCGCAGTCTGCCACAACTTCCGGCTCGAGGCATCGCGCCGCCGCCACATGCCGCCCTCGTTTCGCGGTTGGGAGTCGCGATTTCCCATTCACGTATGCGCTTCACGTTTGATTCACGACGCAGATTTGGTGAAAAACAAACAGTTCCGAAAGGTAGGTGTGAGGACTGTGAGCTGTCAATCCTTCGTAACCCTCCCGGACTGCGTTTTCGTGTGCCGGGTGTTGTCATGCCCACAAGGAGTCGCGTCGAGTAGTAATAGAACGTTTATGATTAAATAGGCTAGATTCATCAACATAACATACGTAACCTCTAATACATTGGAAGTCAACCAAAGAAGTGGATGACGTTGTTGCAACGATCGCGATCCCGACCACGCCAGTCGCAAAGCGTGGTTATGCGACTGGTGAATGTCAACGTGAATGGGCAGTCGGTTTTGTAACTTGCGTTCGTTGACACACGTGGTTGACACTTGGCAAAGGATATCGAGTGCTAAACATTCCGCAATCGCAGTTGCGCGGCAGATTACATTGAGCATATTTCGTTTCAAAGGCTGTGCCGAGGCTTAGTAATATTTTGGACACAAGATGTCCGGGAAGGTAAAGTGTTTGACCAAAGAAGTGAGTAAAATTATTCGCGCAACTGTGGGCCTCGTATAACTGCACAGACAAGGCACTTATTGCTTCGAGTACATGAAAAGCGCATGAATAAAGTTGACCACAGCTCGCTTCCCTCTTCCGTACAGACTCACTAGTTTTTTCATTGCACGGAAATGAAGACGGTACATAATCGATGTGCTGAGGATACTTGCTGGGTGCACCTGTTCGTATGCAATTTATCGTTAATTAAAATTTATTGAGACTATGAATTAAATGAATCAAGTTATTTGCCAGAGCACTGGCCTGTGACGAAATGGTCTTCGTATATTTTGGCTCCTACATTCGGAACCCAGAGCTCGCCTGTCACGCGTTCACTCGTTTGACGGCAACTGCCCATTTGCGCTTGCACGCTTCATTCTAATGAAAACGAAACATTTTCTTTCCTTTCGCGGGAGAATTTGCGCACCCTAATGCCGAGCAGGCAACCATAATAACTTCATAAAAGCGTGTTTTCTTTGCGAGCAGCCGAGCTGTGCAGCAAGAGGCGGCATGCAAGGCCGAACAAAGGAACCGTGCAGCTAAGCCTTGAACCGGAAGTCGGGTGCAGACGAAAACGGCATTTTGCTATCCACCTATTACTGACCGCGGGAGTCGCGGGAACAAAGCCGCCGCCATTACTGCGTACTGCATGAACACGAAGACGTTTCTACAGGAAGGTCCTGCACTAAGTCGCCGTCGCCTACTCTGCCCGTCGATCAACCGCCGAACATAACACAAGGCAAACTTTTCAAGCCCCATTGGAGAACGAGATCCTGGAGTCAAGCGATTATTTTTTCGTGTTCCTTTGGCTCGTGGATAATACGACTACAACACACGAAACAATTAAATTAACCACAAGTTTAGCTTAAATCACGAGAGGCGATTAGAATCTATGCCCCGATTCGAGAACTGAGTACCACCATCCAGGCACGTAGCCAGGATTTTTTTTCGGGGGGGGGGGGGGGGGCAAGGCCTAATTTTTCGCAAAGAAGCATAATTATTATCATCATTTATTCACCCGTAAAGGCCCTTTTCTGGGTACTACATAAGGGGGGGGGACAGAAGCATCCATGATCATTATTATACAATACAAACAGCATGGTCATTATTATGCAATGCTTAAAAAAACTTGCCCTGGAATGTGGAAGGCGATTAATTATTAAACGAGAATGAGAACAGAGTAGAATGCAGCACAAGAGGCGAGTTAATCTGAGATGGAAAGCAAGTTTTTTGACACTGCAGTAAAGCTATAGTAGGATACAACTTAAAAAAAGAGCAGTTGGCAACAAGGGCCGATGGACCGGGCGCGTCGGTGTTGCTCCGCCAGCCAATCACAGAAGCAAACAAAATCGTCGTCACGCGACCTTTTCAAAATGGCGCCGTGTTTATGCCCTCAGTACCTGCGTAGCGTCTGCTGTTCTTGAGTACTTTCATTGGTATGAGCCATAAGGTGCTCGAGAAGCATGGACAAAAATACATCAGGTCTGAGCGTTTCCATCCGCCAAAGGTCGTGGCACAGTTCATTTCGCTTGCGAGCCCACTTTACGCTTGAAACTTCACTGAACAGTGCTGAAAAACTCGGGTGGCGACTCTTGCCACGCCGGGTTTTTGCATTGCAGGCCCTTGATTTCAGCTCAATAAAGAATTATCCTTTGCATGTTCTACTCTAATAAACGAACGAAAACGTAAAATTTATGCACCTATTCCTTACTGCTGCCACCCTCGCTTTATTTTGGTCATATGGAAAGTTCAAAGAAGGCTTCGCGGAGGTACAGTGGCTGGATGTTATAAGGGGAGGGGAGGATACACTACAGACCTGAGTTGTATCCGACTATAGCGCGTGTGCACAAGAAAGAATACTTTCCAACCAAGTAACTTGACGAAGAAGGGCCATACAGAGTCAGTGACGGAAATAGCAGTGACACACACACACACACACACACACACACACACACACACACACACACACACACACACACACACACACACACACACACACACACACACACACACACACACACACACACACACAAAGCAATCAGGCGCCCACTTACGGATGTGCTGCAAATAAAAAATATTTGTCGGACGCTTTCTCTACCCAATTTCTCATACTCTGTCTCAACAACAGGCGTGCGCGAAGAACGTGAGCCACTTTATGACAGCAATTCTTAAAAGAAAGAAACAGACATATTCGCGAAGACAATTTTATTGAACCACAAAGAATCAAAACAGGGATGCTTTCATGACACAAAAGATGCAGAACGCGAACATTCGTTTTAGGAAGCAATATTAAAGAATGACATTGCGAGTGGTTTTACAATATAGTAAAAGTCAATGCAAAAGAAAAAAAAACGAGCATGCAGCTCGGCCGAAAAGAGTGGTTCACGCTGCAGTTTTCATGCGTCGCGATTTCTCCGTAAACACAGCGATAACTTCGTCGGCACTGACTTGCATCCGGTGAATGGACATAAGAGCCAGGCCATTAAACCGCTCTTCAGCTGTTCGGTTCCGCAAATATGTTTTTACTCTTTTCAGTGTCGAGAAGCTACGTTCTGCAGCAGCTATACTCTCTGGGAGAGTTGCTAATCATGA